>JALNQF010000167.1:0-96495 GCA_028456385.1 Ophiosphaerella korrae
GTATTTACTAAGATCGCGAATTATAAATTTATTACGTACTTAGCTTTATACTTTGTATTTACTAAGATTATAAATTACGAATTTGTTACGTATCTATATTATAGTTAGCTTCCTAGTTAAGTTTATTATCCTATAGATTATACGTATTATTGTTATCTAGGGTAGAGCTAATTAGCTTAAGTTAGTTTTCTCTTGTTATAGCTATAATAAAACTATCTAAATAGATTATAGTAGCTAAAAAGAAGTGTAATTAGATTCTAAGTATATAAATAGAAAATTATACTTATTTAGTTTATCTTTAGAAGATAAAGGCCTTAAATAATATAAAGTATATTAAGTAAGCTATTTTCTTAGAGTTTAAACTTTATTTTAAGGCTATAGTAAAGGCTACTCTAGCTCTTATTATATTAGGTACTCTTATTATCTCTATATCTAGTAGTAGTACTATAGACTTTCTTAGTTTACTATAAAGTACTCTAGAGGGTTTTAATTTTAGAACTTTTCTAGTTTCTTAAAGTAGTTAAGATTATCTTCTAGTTTCTATATGTTACGGCTGTAACAAGAGAAAACTAATTTAAGCTAGTTAGCCCTACTATAGATAATAGAATTACGTACGACCTATAGGGCAACAAACTTAACTAGGAGACTAACTACAATAGGGACACGTAATAAATTCGCGATTTACAATCTTAGTAAATACAAAGTATAAAGCTAAGTACGTAATAAATTTACAATTCGCGATCTTAGCAAATACAAAGCACGAAGCTAAGTACGTAATAAATTCGTAATTCGCGATCTTAGTAAACACAAAGTACAAAGCTAGCTAAAGGACCTAAGTATATAGTTAGTAGTAATATCTATTACTAGGATAGTATTAGCAATTTAATTATTAACTACAAGCGACAATACTAAGATAGTTGCAAAACATCTTCTATTGTTTATAGCCTATTATAGATTATAATATAAACTCTTGTTATTACTTCCTAATCTACTAATAACTTATAGGTTACTAGGAAGTTAACTCTAGGTAACTAAGTTACACCTTACTAATTTAGTTATTAAGAGGAGTAAAGCGTAAGTAGTGTATAGTCTAGCTAATATAATAGTAGAAAGTTTAACTAAATAAATAGTAAAAGCACCTATAAGTAGTTATAAGTTAGATAATACTATATAGAAAGTAGTTAGAGAATATATAAACAATTTAATCTCTAAAAAAGAAGATATAAAGATAGTAATTAAAGCCCTAGAAATGTAAAACAAGGAACTACAAGACTACTTAAAGTAGAATAAAGTATAAATCAAAGCTATTATTAAGGGCTAGAACTAGATAGAACTAATTACCTAACGCTTAGAGATAAGTATAACAAAGAAACTACCTAAGATACTTATCCTTAAGAAGTTCGATAAAACAAGAGAGAAATTAAGACCCTTTATAGCCTTAGTATAGCTCTAGATAGATATATAAGTACTATACTTTAATATAGAAAAAAAAGAAAGTAATATATATTAGAATACACCTCGAAAAGGATATAATAAGATAGTTTAAACCTTACTAGATAGACTATATAATATACGCTCTAATAATATAGAAAGATAAAACTAGAGCTATTTTTAGAAGTTATAAATACTTTACTAAACAAATAAGAGTAGTATTTAGGGATATAGATATTACCTAACAAGTAGAAGAAAAGCTTAAAAGACTTACACAATAAAAAAGTATACCTAAATACATATTATAGTTCGAACAACTATTATAAAATATAGAGTAGAACAAATCTATATTAATATTACGATTTAAACAAAGGTTAAATAAGAAAATCTAATATAAAATAATTTATATAGAGAAGCCTAGAACACTAGAAGCCTTAAAGTAATAAGTAATACAAATTAACAACGATCTTCGAGAATAGAAGAAGAATAAGTATAGTAGCTAACCTAGAAATTAAGATGTTAGAGACCCTATAATCCTTAACGCTAATAAGGATAGAAAAAAAAATAATAAAGACTTTACGTACTTTAACTATAGTAAAAAAGGCTACTACGTAAAAGACTACTAATTACAAAAGAAGAAAGATATAGTATACTATAAATATAGAAAACCTAGACACTTTGTAAAAGACTATAAAAGTAAGAACTATAAGAAAGACAAGGAAGCTTAGTTAAAAACAACTAAGAAAAAGAAAGAAGTACTATAAGTACAGGCTAAGCCTTAAGAGAAAGTAGCTAGGAGTAAAGAAATATAATATATAATACTCTATTAGACCTTTTATTATAAAGATAACTACTATATATATCTTTCTAGTAAATAGAGAGTAGGATAGTTCCTATAAAAGAATAGAGTAGTAGCAATAAAAGAAAGAATAAAAGCGTAGCTAGAAGAAATAGCGTACGTAATAGACCTACTAATAGAAGACTTAGAAGGGAAAGAATCCTAGACCCTATTAATCTAGGCTAAAGGACTAGTACTAGATAAAGAAACTACTATAGCTTCCTCTAAAAGACTATAAGAAAGTAAGAAGTAAATTAGTATAAGAGGTATAGAATATACCTAGCTAGATATATATAGCTATAATAGCTATATAATAATAAATATAGAGGAATAAAATAAAGAATAGAAGTTTATTTAGAAATACTTACTAGTTATAAGTATAGAAGAAGCGTATAAAGACTAGAAAGAATATAATCCTAAAGAAATAAAGTTTATACTATTTTAAGAATAGATAAAGTAATATATAGTTATAGTAAGAAGAATACTTATATAAAGAAAGTAATAGTACTTTATAAGAAAGATATAATAGATTAATAAAGCTTATATACTAAAAGTACTAGTAGTATACTACGTCCTAACTATAGACACGCCTAGAAAGGACAAATACTAGAAAGGGGATAACAAGATAATAAACCTAAAACACCTAGTATATTTTAAAGTATTATAGATATTATACCTAGATAAGAATTATATTATATATAGAAACCCTAAAGTAAATAATAGTATATAGCTTATAAGGAGAAAAGGCTATAATTATATAAGAGAAATCCTAGTAGAAGATATCTAAGGATAAGAAATAATTATAGAAGAAAGATACTTAGTAGTAAGGCCTAGAGTAAAACTATCTAAAAAATACGTCTAAAGAGGACTATAGTATAAATATATATATAACGAATATCTAAAATATAAAGAATACAAACTTAAAATAGGGCTATAGCCCTAAGAAGATAGATAATTTACAAAATTGCCTAAGTAAGAATAGCTAGAAAGTATAGGAGGCCTATATATTACAAAAATAAGTATATACTAAAGAAAGAAAGTATAATTAATAATTAATAGTAGAGCTACAAAGAACTTTATATTAAAGAAGTTTATAGAAATATAAAGAATACGTTATATAATAAAGAAGTACTCTTAATAACTAAGTATAATTAAAGGGAAACTATTCTAAGAACCTATTAGGTTTAAGATAGTTCTTTCTACGCTTAAACTAAAAGAGATAATAATTAAGAATATAGTTATAGATATAATAACAATTAATAACAAATAAGCTATAATACTAGGTATACTATAGTTATAGATAACTAACCTATATATTAATTAGAGAATAAGAAAAATTAATTACTATAGAATAGATATATTAAAGGCTAATATAAACACCTACAAGGGAGAATTCCTAGAAGAATACAAGAAATAGGAAAAATAGCTTATAGAACTTAAAGATTACCTTCTAGAATATTAGCTATAGGACTTAGTAATAGAAATAGAAGAAGGAAAAGACGTAGGATAGAGCCTAGTCTACTAAAAAATAGAAGAAGAATCTAAAATTAAATAAATATTCATTTAAAACGTAATAAAAAAAGGATAGATAAGAGAATCTAAATCCTTAGTAGTATATAGACTTATATTCGTAGATAAAAAAGAGATAAATAAAAAAAGGCCCTACGTAGATATTACTAGCTTACTAAGGTCGACTTCCTAATAGCCTAGTAGGTTATTAGTAGACGAAGAGGTAATAACAAAAGCTCGTATTATAATCTATAATATACTATAAATAATAGAAGATATTTTGTAACTATCTTGTAATATCGCTTATAGTTAATAATTAAATTGCTAATACTATCCTAATAATAGATATTTATTACTAATTATATACCTATATTTCTTAGCTAGCTTTATACTTTATATTTACTAAGATCGCGAATTATAAATCTATTACGTGCCTAACTTTATATTTTATATTTACTAAGATTGCAAATTACAAATCTATTACGTATCTCTATTATAGTTAGTTTCTTAGCTAAGTTTATTACCCTATAAGTTATACGTACTTTTGTTATCTATAGTAGGGCTAACTAGTTTAAATTAGTCTTCTATTATTATAGCTATAATAGTAGACTTTAGAAAAACTAATATAGTTATAAACAAGAACTAATACCCCTTACTATAGATAGATATAATACAAAATAAACTATAAAGAGTAATAATCTTTATAAAGTTAGATATCTAGAACGCCTACTACTAGATTAGAATTAAGAAAAGTAATAAATAGAAAATAGTATTCTAGATATAATAGAGACTATATAAATACTTAGTTATACCTTTTAGACTAATAAACGCACTAGCTATATTCTAAGAAAGAATTAATATAGTACTAAAAGAGTACTTAGACGTATTTATATTTATATACCTAGATAATATCTTTATATTCTTAGAAATAGAAGAAGAATACGTATAACACGTGTATAAAGTACTAAAAAAGCTAGTAGAAAGTAAATTGTTTCTTAAAATAAGAAAATACAAGTTCTATATAAAGGAAATAGATTTCCTTAGGTTTATTATAGAACTAGGAAAAATTAAGATTAACCTAGAAAAAATTAAGTTAATTAACAAATAGCTAATACTAAAAAACCTAAAAGAGGTATAATAATTTTATAGGCTAGTAAACTTCTATAGAAAACTAATAGTAAGATAGTCTAAAGATATAGAACTAATTACAAGACTTATAAAGAAAGATATACTATTTAAATAGATAAAAGAATGTAATAAAGTATTTAACACGATTAAATAAAAGTTTATAGAAAACCTAGTTATTAGAATATATAACCTAGACTTACTAGTAATAGTAAAAACAGACGTATCTAACTTAGTTTATAGAATAGTACTAATACAGAAAGACCTAAAGACTAAAAAAGAATACTTAGTTAAATATTTTTCTAAGAAAATAAAGCTAGTAGAACTTAACTCCCTAATCTACAATAAAAAGATACTAGCTATCTATAAAGTATTTAAATAATAGAGAGTATACTTATAAGAAGTAAAATACTAAACAAAGGTTTATATAGACTATAAGAATCTTATAAGATTTATAATAAATAAGGAACTATTATAACGCTATGTAAGATAGTAGGAATTTCTATTAACGTTTAACTTAGAAATTATATATATAAAGAGTAAAGACAACTAATTTATAGACGTATTTAGTAAAAGACTAGACTTATAAGAAAAAGTAAGCGCTACTAGTATAGTTCTAGTTAAGAATAAAGAAGGATATTTAGTCTTAAATATACCTAAAATAGCTACAACACTTAAAAGAAAGAGTAGCGAGCTAGATAAATAGATTCTAAAAACAACGCAAGAAGTATCTAAAGAAATAGAGAAATTAGAAATCTAAGAAGGATTTATATAAGCCTATAGAAGAATATATATCCTAAAGAAAATCTAGAGAGAATTTATATAATAATTCTATAAACTACTAGTATATAGATACTAAAAGATTAATAAAACTCTAGATAGACTACTACAAGACTATTATATTCTAAAAGTAAGATAACTAGTAGTAAAGGTACTACAAGACTATATAGAATATAAAAGAAATAAGTATAATAAGTACATACTATATAGAATACTATAACTAGTAAAAGTACTAAAATAACTATAAAGAGTTATTATAATAGACTTTATTATAAAATTACCTAAATCTAAGAACTTAATATTAGGAGTTAAGTATAATAGAATCCTAATAATAGTAGATAAACTTATAAAGTACTTATACTTTAAACTATATAAAAAAAAGATTAGGATAGAAGTTACTATATACTAGGTTCTAGGAACTATAATTAGCTAATATAGACTACTAGATAAAATTATTATAGATAGAGATGTAAGATTTATATTAAAATTATAGGGAATAATAAAAGCGTAATTAGGAATTAAATATACAATATCTACTACGTATTATCTACAAATAGATAGATAGTTAGAACGAATAAACTAGATAGTAGAACAATACTTAAGATACTACCTTAATTATAACTAAAACAATTAGGTACAATTACTACCTATAGTATAGTTAGCGTACAATAGCGCAAAGAACGTAGTAATAAAAGTATTACCTTTCTTTATAAACTATAGATTTAACCCTAATATATATAGAATACTAAGACTAGAAGTATCTTAGTTTCTAAGAAGAGAAAACTTCGCTAATAGACTTAGAGATATATATAATTAATTAAGATAAGACGTAGAATTCCTATATAATTATATAGCTAAATTATTATAAGCTACCTGTTATTAACTATAGGCGACTATAATAGGGGTTAGTAGATTAAGAGATAATAAAAAAAGCTTATATTAGAATCTATAATAACTATAAATAATAAAAGATATTTTGTAACTATCTTATATTAGCGTTCTATAGTTAATAGATTAAATTGCTAATACTATCCTAATAATACGTATTCTTCTAACTATATACTTATTGTAATCTATAATCTATAGTTACTAAGAATAGTAGATTATAGATTATCTTAATCTATAATCTATTAATGCTAAGAGTCTATAGATTATAAATTACTCTAAGTATCCTAATTATATATAGTCTCCTAATTAAAGTTATTACTTTACTCGTCTTATACTTTGTTAGCGCCTAGGTAGAGACTAATTAGTTCTATCCTAATTTCTTCTGTTACGCCTATAATACTATCTCCCTCTTTAAGTAGGTCCTAGTTTTCCTATCCTAGAGCTAAGGTTATTAATCTAGTTTCTTTGTTAATATAGAGTTCTTTATCTTCCCTTATACCTATTTTATCTATATATTATTGCTACCTTCTTACTAATTACGTGTTACGTAATAGTATTAAAATATTTCCTTATTCTTGTTATACTTCTCCTAAGTTAAACCCTAAGTCTCTTCTTTATATTATTTCTACAAATAATAGTAAAGCTTATAAGGTATATATTTGTACAAATATACGTAGTTCTTATAACGTGTTTAGTATTTCTCTTTCTAAGTATAAGTTTATTATACTTATTCTTATGTCTAGGCTTAATAATAATAGGGAAAGCTATTAACTAGACTTAAGAGAAATTACTATCTTAAATTATAGAAGCTAAAGCTAAGTATAAGCGTATCTAGGAGCTTGCGTAGAGTAAGCTAGTAAAGAATTAAGCTTATTTCTCTTATCTTTGTAAGATAAAGGCCTTAAATAATAAGAAATTAGCTAAGTAGTTAGTAGCTCTAGAAGCTAAGCTAGACTTAGATAAGGCGTTTAATATTACTATAGTAGGTCCTACGCTAGACGTCCCTATTGTCTTTCTATCTATTGTTAGTAATATTAGTTCTCTTAGTTTGCTACTAGGCGTTCTAGAGGGTTTTAATTTTAGAACTCTTTTAATTTCTTAGAGTAATTAAGATTATCCTCTAGTTCCTATATTTCCTCCTATAGTTATCCTTTCTTGTCTATACCTATCTATTCTACTAGGTAGTAGTTTCTTCTATTATAAAACTAGTATTATAAGATTTCTTTTACTTCTTATTCTTCTTATTCTCTATACGTGTCTACTTCGTATACTAGTAGTTCTACGTTCTATAGTACTTATTCTAGTAAGGCTATATAGAATATTAAGTATATCCTTATCTTATTTAGTAGCTTTAATCTAAATATAACTAGTATAACTTCTTTCTTAATTTTATATAGTCTTATCTTAACGTAGTCTAATTTTAAGTTTAGGCGCTTACTCTTAATATTTTTCTATACTAACTATACTTTTTCTCCTTCTCTAAGTTAAAGTCTCTTTTTATACTTTTTATTATAGTACTTTACTATATAATTATATAAGAATTCTGTATCTTGTTTTAGTTAATTATATATATTTTTAAGTCTATTAGTAAAGTTTTCTCCTCTTAGAGACTAAGATATCTAGTTTCTTAGTATCTAGTATATATTAGGCTCGAATCTATAGTTTGCAAAAAAAGGTAATATTCCTATTACTATATTCTTTACGCTATTGTATACTAACTATACTATAGGTAGTAACTATACCTAATTGTTCTAGTTATAGTTAAAGTAATATCTTAAATACTACTCTACTATTTAATTTATTTATTCTAATTATCTATCTATTTATAGTCGATATGCTATAGACATTATATATTGTATTCCTAATTATACTATTATTATTCTCTATAGTTTTAATATAAATCGTACATCTCTATCTATAATAATCTTATCTAGTAGTCTATATTAACTAATTATAGTTCCTAAAACCTAATATATAGCGACCTCTATCTTACTTTTCTCTTTATATAGTTAGAAGTATATATACTTTATAAGTTTATCTACTATTATTATAATTCTATTATATTTAACTCCTAATATTAGATCTTTAGACTTAAGTAGTTTTATAATAAAGTCTATTGTAATAACGCTCTATAGTTATTCTAGTATTTCTACTAGTTATAGCTTTCTATATAGTACGTATCTATTATACTTACTCCTATAGTATTCTATATAGTCTTGTAGTACTTCTATTACTAGTTATCTTACTTTTAGAATATAGTAGTCTTGTAGTAGTCTATCTAATATTTTTTTAATTCTTTAGTAACTATATACTAGTAATTTATAGAATTATCTTATAAATTCTCTTTATATCTTACTTAGAATATATATTCTTCTATAGGCTCGTGCAAATCCTTCTTAGATTTCTAATTTTTCTATTTCTTTAGATACTTTTTACGTTATTTTCTAAATCTATTCGTCTAGCTTACTACTTATTCTCTCGAGTATTATAGCTATCTTAGGTATATTTAGGACTAAATATCCTTCTTTGTTTTTAACTAGAACTATACTAGTAGTATTTACTTCTTTTTATAAGTTTAGTCTTCTACTAAAGGCGTCTATAAATTAGTTATCTTTTTCTTTTATATATATAATTTCTATATTAAACGTTAATAGAAATTCCTACTATCTTATATAGTATTATAACAATTCTTTATTTATTATAAATCCTATAAGATTTTTATAATCTATATAAACCTTTATCTAGTACTTTACTCTTTATAGGTATACTCTCTATTATTTAAATACTTTATAGATCGCTAGTATTTCCTTATTATAGATTAAGTAGTTAAGTTCTACTATTTTTATTTTCTTAGAAAAGTATTTAACTAAGTATTCCTTTTTAATCTCTAGATCTTCTTGTATTAGTGCTATTCTGTATACTAAATTAGATATATCTGTTTTTACTATCGCTAGTAGGTCTAGGTTATATATTCTAATAACTAGGTTTTCTATAAACTTTATTTTAATCTTCTTAAATACTTTATTACATTCTTTTATCTATTTAAATAGCGTGTCTTTTTTTATAAGTCTTGTTATTAGTTCTATATCTTTAAACTATCTTACTATTAACTTTTTATAAAAGTTAGCTAGTCTATAAAATTATTATACCTCTTTTAGGTTCCTTAGGGTTAGCTATTTATTAATTAATCTAATCTTTTCTAGGTTAATTATAATTTTTTCTAGTTTAATAATAAATCTAAGGAAATCTATTTTCTTTATATAGAACTCGCATTTTCTTATTTTAAGAAATAGTTTGTTTTCTACTAGTTTTTTTAGTACCTTGTATATATATTATATATATTCTTCTTCTATTTCTAAGAATATAAGGATATTATCTAAGTATATAAATATAAATATATCTAAGTACTCTCTTAGTACTATGTTAATTCTTTTTTAGAATACTGCTAGTGCGTTTATTAAGCTAAATAGTATAACTAGATATTTATATAGTCTATACTATATTCTAAATACTATTTTCTATTTATTACCTTTTTTAATTCTAATCTAATAGTAAGTATTCTAGATATCTAGTTTTATAAAGACTTTCGCTCTTTATAGTTTATCTTGTATTTTATCTATTTATAGTAGTAAGTATTAATTCTTGTTAGTAATTACGTTAGTTTTCTTAAAATCTACGTAGAGTCTCTTATTACTTATCCCTTTTTTGTCTATAAATATTAGTCTATATACTACTAAGGATTTAGACTCTCTTATCTATCTTTTCTTTATTGCGTTTTAGATAAATATTTACTTAATTTTAGATTCTTCTTCTATCTTTTAGTAGACTAGGCTCTATCTTATATTTTTACCTTCTTCTAATTCTATTGCTAAGTCCTATAGTTAGTATTCTAGAAGGTAATCTTTTAGCTGTATAAGCTATTTTTCCTATTTCTTATATTCTTTAAGGAATTCTCCTTTGTATATACTTATGTTAGCTTTTAATATATCTTATCTAAGATAGTTAATTTTTCTTGTTCTCTAATTAATTCTTAGGTTAGTTATCTATAACTATAGCATTCCTAATATTATATCTTATTTGTTATTAATTGTTGTTATATCTATAACTATATTCTTAATCTCTAGTCCTTCTAGTCTTAATATTAAAGGTACTATCTTAAATTATATAGGTTCCTAAAATAGTTTCCCTTTAATTATACTTAACTATTAAGGGTATTTCTTTATTATATACTTTATTCCTTATATTTCTATAAACTTCTTTAATATAAAGTTTCTTGTAGCTCTACTATTAATTATTAGTTATACTTCCTTTCCTTAGTTTGTACCTATTTTTGTAATATATAGGCCTCCTATACCTTCTAGCTTTTCTTACTTTAGTAATTTATTAAACTATCTGTCTTTCTAGAGCTATAGCCTTATTTTAAGTTTATATTCCTTGTATTTTAGATATTTATTATTTGTATATTTATACTATAGTCCTCTCTAGACGTATTTCTTAGTTAACTTAGATCTAAGTCTTACTACTAGGTATCTATCTTCTAGGATTATCTCCTATCCTTAGATATCTTCTACTAAGATTACTCTTATATAGTTATAGCCTCTTCTTCTTATAAGCTATATATTATTGTTTGCTTTAGAGTTTCTATATATAATATAGTTCTTATCTAGGTATAATATTTATAATACTTTAAAGTATACTAGATATTTTAGGTCTATTATCTTATTATCCCCTTCCTAGTACCTATCTCTACTAGGGGTATTTATTATTAGGATATAGTATACTACTAGTATTCTTAGTATATAGGCTTTATTAATCTATCGTATTTTTCTTATAAGGTATTACTATTCTCTAGGTATAAGTATTCTTCCTACTACAACTATATATTACTTTATCTATTCTTAAAATAGTGTAAACTTAGTTTCTTTAGAATTACGTTCTTTCTAGTCTTTGTACACTTCTTCTATACTTATAACTATTAAGTATATTTAAACAAATCTCTATTCTTTACTTTATTCTTCTATATCTATTGTTATATAGCTATTGTAGCTATATATTATTAGCTAGGTATACTCTATACCTCTTATACTAACTCTTTTCTTACTTCCTTATAGTTCTTTAGAGGTAGTTGTTATAGTCTCTTTGTCTAGTGCTAGTCCTTTAGCCTAGATTAATAGTACTAGGGGCTCTTCCCCTTCTAAATCTTCTATTAGTAGGTCTATTACTTAGGTTATCTCTTTTAGCTAAGCTTTTATTCTACTTTCTTTTATTATAGCTACTTTCTACCTCTATTATAGGAAGTATCCTACTCCTTATTTACTAAAAAGATATATATAGTAGTTATCTTTATAATAAAAGGTCTAATAGAGTATTATATATTATATTTCTTTACTTCTAGCTACTTTCTCCTAAGGTTTAGCCTATACTTATAGTACTTCTTTCTTCTTCTTAGTTATCTTTAACTAAGTTTCTTTCTTTAGGTCCTTACTTCTATAGTCTTTTATAAAGTGTCCTAGTTTCCTATATTTATAATATACTATATCCCTCTTCTTTTATAATTAGTAGTCTTTTACGTAGTAGCCTTTCTTACTATAGTTAAAGTACGTAAAGTCTTTATTCTTCTTTTTCTTCTTATCTTTATTAGCGTTAAGGATTATAGGGTCTCCCTTATTGTAGTTCTAGGTATAACCTCTATACTTGTTCTTCTTCTATTCTTAAAGATTGTTATCTATTTATATTACCTATTACTTTAAGGCTTCTAGTATTTATAGTTTCTCTATATATATTATCTTGTATCTAATCTTAGAGTTAAGTCCTTATTTAAATTATAATATTAAGGCTAACTCGTTCTATTCTATATTTTGCGATAGTTATTTAAACTATAATATATATTTAGAGACACTCTAGTTTTATATAAGCTTCTCTAGTTACTCTTTAGCTTATTAGGTAACGTCTATATCTCTAAACACTACTCTTATTCGTTTAGTAAAGTATTTATAACTTCTAAAAATAGCTCTAGTTTTATCTTTCTAGGTTATTAAAGAGTATATTGTATAATCTATCTAGTAAGGCTTATACTATCTTATTGCGTCTTCTTTAAAGTGCAATCTAATATATATTACCTTTTTTTCTTCTATATTAAAGTATAGTACTTATACATCTATTTAGAGTTATACTAATACAATAAAAGGTCTTAGTTTCTCTCTTTCTCTATTAAACTTCTTAAGTACTAGTATCTTTAGTAGTTTCTTTATTGTACTTATTTCTAATCTTTAGGTAATTAGTTCTATCTAGTTTTATCCTTAGATAATAGCTTTAATTTATACTTTGTTCTATTTTGCGTAATCTTAAAGCTCTTTGTTCTATATTTCTAAGGTATTAATTACTATTTTTATATCTTCTTTATCGTTAATTAGTTAGTTAAGACAACCTTTAATTATTTTCTATATAGTACTATCTAATTCCTAACTACTCCTAGAGGCTTTACCTAATTGTTTTGTTAAACTTTCTACTATCGTATTAGCTAGACTACGCGCTACTTACGCTTTACTTCTTATAATAACTAAATTAGCAAGGTATTATAAGCCGCCTATTATTAACTATAAGTAACTATAATAGGAGTTAGTAGATTAAGAGATAATAACAAAAGCTTATATTAGGATCTATAATAACTATAAACAATAAAAGATGTTTTGCAACTATCTTATATTAGCGTTCTATAGTTAATAGATTAAATTACTAATACTATCCTAATAATACGTATTCTTTTAACTATATACTTGTTATAATCTATAATCTATAGTTACTAAGAATAGTAGATTATAGATTATCCTAATCTATAATCTATTAATACTAAGAGTCTATAGATTATAGATTACCCTAGGTATCCTAATTATATATAGTCTCCTAATTAAGGTTGTTACCTTACTCGTCTTATACTTTGTTAGCGCCTAGGTAAGGACTAATTAGTTCTATCCTAATTTCTTCTATTACGCCTATAATATAAATACTATAATAAGAAATACAAAGAAGGACCCTAATTTAAGAAGAGAGAAAAAGTATAGTTAGTTAAGAAAAACGTAAAAAGTAAATAACTAAGTTTAAAACTAGATTACGTTAAAATAAGACTATATAAAATTAAGAAAGAAGTTATATAAGTTATATTTAAACTAAAGCTACTAAGTAAAATAAGGATATACCTAATATTCTATATAGTACTACTTAAGATAGTACTATAGAACGTAGAATTACTAGTGTACAAAGTAGATATATATAGAGAATAAGAAGAATAAGAAGTTAAGTAAATCTTAGTATACTAGTTCTATAATAGAAAAAACTACTACTTAGTAGAATAGATAGAAATAAATAAGAAAGGGTAACTATAAGAAGAAATATAGAAACTAGAAGATAATCTTAACTACTCTTAGAAACTAGAGGAGTTCTAAAGTTAAAACCCTCTAGAGCGCCTTATAGTAAACTAAGAAAATTAGTACTACTAATAATAAATAGAGAAACGTTAGGAATATCTAATATAATAGGAGCTAGAGTAGCCTCTATAGTATCCTTAAAGTCTATCTTAGCTTTTAAGGTATAAGACTATTTAGATAATTTAGTATTATTATAGGCCTTTATTTTATAAAAACGCTTAATATAAGAGTAAAGATTTACTAGCTTATAAAGAGTTAGCTTATACTTAGCCTTAGCCTCTATAAGCTATAATAATAGTATCTTTTAAGCTTAGTTAATAGCTCGCCTTATATAACTTAGTAAGAAGAGACTATATAGAAATTAAGCACTTATACTCTATAAAAGAAATACCTAAAGAAGTATATTTATATTAAATATTAGTAAGAATATACTTACTATAATACTTACTATCCTTTAAAGAAATAAGACAAGTAAGCTTTAACTAGGTATAATAGGCGTAGGGAAATATTTTAACCCTATTATAAGTAATATAAGTAATAAGAAGAAGTTTATTATAATTAGAACAAGAAGATATAGAGAATAATAAAGAACTAGAAATAAATAAAGAAACTAGACTAATAACCTTAGGCCTAGGGTAAAGAAATAAAAACCTACTTAGAGAAGAGAATAGTACTATAGCTATAATAAGAGAAAACTAATTTAAGCTAGTTAGCCTTACTATAGATAATAGAATTACGTACAACCTATAAGGTAATAAACTTAACTAAGAGACTAACTATAATAGAGACACGTAATAAATTCGCGATTTGCGATCTTAGTAAATACAAAGTATAAAGCTAAGTACGTAATAAATTTGTAATTTACAATCTTAGTAAATACAAAGTATAAAGCTAAGTACGTAATAAATTTACAATTTATAATCTTAGTAAATATAAAGTATAAAGCTAGCTAAGGGACCTAAGTATATAGTTAGTAGTAATATCTATTACTAAGATAGTATTAGTAATTTAATTATTAACTACGAGCAACAATACTAAGATAGTTATAAAATATCTTCTATTGTTTATAGCCTATTATAGATTATAATACAAACTCTTATTATTACTTCTTAATCTACTAATAACCTATAGGTTACTAAGAAGTTAACCTTAGGTAACTAAGTTACAATATATATTTTCTTATAGTTACTTTCTTTTATCTATACCTACCTATTTTAGTAGGTAGTAATTCCTACTATTATAGAATTAGTATTATAAGATTTCTTTAACTTCTTAATTTTCTTATCTTCTATACATATCTACTTTATATACTAGTAGTTCTATATTTTATAGTACTTTTTCTAGTAGTACTATATATAATATTATATATATCTTTATTTTATCTAGTATTCTTAGTTTAAATATAACTAGCGTAACTTTCTTTTCTACTTTGTATAGTTTTATCTTAACGTTATCTAGTTTTAAACTTAATTGTTTACTCTTAATCTTTTTTTAAATTAACTATACTTTTTTCTCTTCTCTAAATTAGAGTTCTTCTTAGTATTTCTTATTATAGTACTTTGTTATTTAATCTTATAGGAATTCTATATCTTATTATAGTTAATTGTATATTTATTTAAGTTTATTTATAAAGTTTTCTCTTTTTAGAGACTAAGATACTTTAAATCTTAGTATCTAGTATATATTAGAGTTAAATCTATAGTTTATAAAAAAAAGTAATACTCTTATTACTATATTATTTACGCGGTTATATACTAATTATACTATAGGTAGTAACTATACCTAGTTATTCTAATTATAGTTAAAGTAGTATCTTAAATACTATTCTACTATTTAATTTATACGTTCTAATTATCTATTTATCTATAAGTAGTATACTATTAATATTATACAACTAACTCCTAATTACGCTATTATTATTCTCTATAGTTTTAATATATATCTTATATTACTATCTATAATAATCTTATCTAGTATACTATACTAGCTAATTATAGTCTCTAGGACCTAATATATAGTAACTTCTATCTTACTTTTTTCTTTATATAGTTTAAAGTATAAGTACTTTATAAGCTTATTTACTATTATTAGGATTTTATTATATTTAACTCCTAATATTAGATATTTTAACTTAAGTAGCTTTGTAATAAAGTCTATTGTAATAACTTCTTAAAGTTATTCTAGTACTTTAACTAGTTATAGTATTCTATATAGTATATATCTACTATACTTATTTCTATAGTATTCTATATAATCTTATAGTACTTCTATTACTAGTTATTTTACTTTTAGAATATAGTAATCTTATAATAATCTATCTAGTATTTTATTAATACTCTAATATCTATATACTAGTAGTTTATAGAATTATTATATAAATTTTCTCTATATCTTACTTAAGATATATATTCTGTAATATACTTTTATAAGTCTTTCTTAGATCTTAAGTTTTTATATTTCTTTAGAGGTTTTTTCTATTTCTTTCTAAATCTATTCTTCTAGCTTACTACTCTTTTCTTTAAGTATTTTAGCTATTCTAGGTATATTTAGGATTAAATATCTTTCTTTATTCTTAACTAAAACTATACTATTAGTATTTACTTCTTTATATAAATCTTGTTTCTTACTAAAAGAGTCTATAAACTAGTTATTTTTATCTTTAGTATATATTATTTTAAAATTAAATATTAATAAAAATTCCTACTATCTTATATAGTATTATAATAAGTCTTTATTTAATATAAATATTATATAGTTTTTATAGTCTATATAGACCTTTATTTAGTACTTTACTTTTTATAAGTATACTTTCTATTATTTAAATAATTTATAGATTACTAGTATTTCTTTATTATAGATTAAGTAGTTAAGTTCTACTATCTTTATTTTCTTAGAGAAATATTTAACTAAGTATTCTTACTTTATAGCTAGTTCCTCTTATATTAGTACTATTCTATAGACTAAGTTTAATATATCTATTTTTACTATTACTAGTAAGTCTAGATTATATATTCTAATAACTAGTTCCTCTATAAACTTCTATTTAATCTAGTTAAATACTTTATTATATTCCTAAGTCTCTTTAAATAGCGTATCTTTTTTTATAAGTTTAATTAATAGTTCTCTTATTTTAAACTATCTTATTATTAACTTTATATAATAGTTTACTAACCTATAAAACTATTCTACTTCTTATAGGTTATTAAGTATTAGCTCTTTCTAAATTACTTTAATCTTATTTAAGTTAATCTATATTTTTCCTAGTTTAATAATAAATCTAAGGAAATTAGTTTCTTTTATATAGAACTTGTATTTCCTTATTTTAAATAATAGTCTATTTTCTACTAGTTTTTCTAGTACTTTATATATATATTATACGTGTTCTTCTTCTATTTCTAAGAATATAAAGATATTATCTATCTATATAAATATAAAAACGTCTAGATATTCTTTTAGAACTATATTTATTCTTTCTTAGAATACTACTAGTATATTTATTAATATAAAGGGTATAACTATATACTTAAATAGTTTATATTACGTTCTAAATACTATTTTCTATTTATTACCTTTTTTAATTCTAATCTAGTAGTAAGCCTTTTAGATATTTAGTTTTATAAAGATTTAAGCTTTTTATAGCTTACTTTATATCTTATCTATATATAGTAAAAGGTATTTATTCTTACTTATAATTATATTTATCTTCTTAAAGTCTACGTAACGTTTCTTATTATTTATCTCTTTTTATCTATAAATATAAGTCTATATACTACTAAGGATTATAATTCTTATATCTATCCTTTCTTTATTATATTTTTAATAAATACATATTTTATCTTAGATTCTTCTTTAGTTTTTTAATAGACTAGGCTCTATCTTACGTCTTTTCTTTCCTCTAGGTCTATTACTAAGTCCTATAGCTAATATTCTAGAAGGTAGTCTTTAAGTTTAGTAAGTTATTTCTCTTATTTTTTATATTCCTCTTAGAATTCTCTTTTATATATACTTATGTTAGCTTTTAATATTTTTTTCTTAGAGTAGTTAATTTTTATTATTCTCTAATTAATTCTTATATTAGTTATCTATAACTATAGTATTTCTAGTATTATTTTTTACTTATTATTTATTATTATTATATCTATAACTATATTTCTAATTTCTAATCTTTAAATCTTTATTATAGAGGGTATTGTTTTAAACCTAATAGGTTCCTAGAATAGTTTTCCTTTAATAGTACTTAGCTATTAAGAGTACTTTTTTATTATATACTTTATTCTTTATATTTTTATAAACTTCTTTAATATAATGTTTTTTATAGCTCTACTATTAATTATTACTTATACTTTCTTTCTTTAGAATATACTTATTTTTGTAATATATAGGCTTCTTATACCTTTTAGCTATTCTTACTTAAGTAGTTTAGTAAATTATCTATCTTTTTAAGGCTATTACTTTATCTTTTATTTATAGTTCTTGTATTTTAGATATTTATTACATATATATTTATACTATAGTCTTCCTTAGACGTATTCTTTAGATAGCTTAGGTCTTAGTTTAATTAATATATACTCCTTATTTAGTATTTTAATTATTTCCTAACCTTAGATATCTTTTTTTAAAATTACTCTCTTATAATTATATCCTTTTCTTTATACTAGCTATATATAATTACGTGCCTTTAATTCTCTATATAAGTAGTAGTTTGTATTTAAGTATAATACCTAGGATATTTTAAAATATACTAGATACTCTAGATCTATTCTTTTATTGTCTTCTACTTAGTATTTGTCTATACTAGGTCTTGTTATTATTAGGACGTAGTATACTATTAGTACTTATAGTATATATACTTTATTAATCTATTACGTCTTTCTTATAAAGTACTACTATTCTTATTATATAGATATTCTTTATATTATAACTATAGATTACTCTATCTATTTTTAGAATATTATAAACTTTATTACTTTTAGATTAAGTTCTTTTTAGTTTTTATATACTTTTTCTATACTTATAACTAGTAAGTATTTCTAAATAAACTACTATTATTTGTTTTATTTCGCTATATCTATTATTATATAGCTATTATAACTATATATATTTAACTAGGTATACTCTATACTTTTTATATTAACTTATCTCTTATCTTCTTATAGTCTTTTAGAAGAGACTATAGTAGTCTCTTTATCTAGTACTAGTCTTTTAGCTTTAGTTTATAGAGTCTAAGGCTCTTCTCTTTCTAAGTCTTCTATTAGTAGGTTTATTATACGTCTTGTTTCTTTAAGCTATACTTAAGTTCTACTTTCTTTTATTACTACTACTCTATTCTTCTATAGAAACTATCTTACTCTTTACTTACTAAAAAGATATATATAGTAGTTATTATTATAATAAAAGGTCTTATTAAGTATTATATATTATATTTCTCTACTCTTAGCTACTTTCTATTAAGGTTTAGCTTATACTTTTAGTACTTCTTTTTTATTCTTAGTTATCTTTAACTATATTTCTTTCTTTTAGTCTTTACTTCTATAGTCTTTTATAAAGTGTCTTAGTTTCTAATACTTATAATATACTATATCTTTCTTCTATTTAGAATAGTAGTCTTTTACGTAGTAGCCTTTCTTACTATAGTTAAAGTACGTAAAGTCTTTATTTTTCTTCTTCTTCTTATCCTTATTAGTATTAATAATTATAGGGTCCTTAGTATCTTAAGTTCTAGTTTATCTTCTATACTTATTCTTCTTCTATTCTTAAAGATTATTATCTATTTATATTACCTATTTTTTTAGAGCTTCTAGTATTTTTAGTTTTTCTTTATAAATTATTTTATATTAGATTTTTAAGTTTAATCCTTGTTTAAACTATAATATTAGAGCTAACTTGTATTATTCTATATTTTATAATAGTTAATTAAACTATAATATATATTTAAGAATACTCTTATATTATATAAGCCTCTTAAGCTTCTCTTTAGCTTATTAAGTAATATCTATATCTCTAAATACTAATCTTATTTATTTAGTAAAGTATTTATAACTTCTAAAGATAGCTTTTATTTTATCTTATTATATTCTTAGAGCGTATATTATATAATCTATATAGTAAGGTTTAAACTATCTTATTATATCTTCTTTAAGGTATATTCTAATATATATTACTTTCTTATCTTCTTTATTAAAGTATAGTACTTATATATTAATCTAGAGTTATACTAATACTATAAAAGGTCTTACTTTTTCCTTTATTCTATTAAGCTTCTTAAGTATAAGTATCTTAAGTAGTTTCTTTATTATACTTATCTCTAGTCTTTAGGTAATTTATTCTATATAGTTCTATCCTACTATAATAGCTTTAACCTATACTTTATTTTACTTAGCGTAGTCTTATAGTTCCTTGTTTTATATTTCTAAAGTATTAATTACTATTTTTATATCTTCTTTCTCTAAGATTAAGTTGTTTAGGTAGTCTTTAATTACCTTCTATATAGTATTATCTAATTTATAACTACTTAGAAGTACTTTACTTTCTTTCTTAGTTTAACTTTCTACTATTATATTAGCTAGACTATATACTACTTATACTTTACTTCTCTTAATAGCTAAATTAGTAAGGTATAATAAAGTTACCTACTATTAACTATAAGTAACTCTTAAAAAGTATTAATAGATTAGAAAGTAATAGTAGAAGCTTGTATTATAATTAAATAATAACTATAAATAATAATTAATTTATATATACAATATTAAGTATTAGCGTTTTAGGTTAGAGATTAGATTACTAATACTATCCTAATAATACGTATTACTACTAACTATATACTTCTACTAATCTATTTATACAACTTTATAGATTACTTTATATTACGTATCTAGGTTGTAGTTTATTTCCTAATCTAAGTTATTACTCTACTTATCCTATACTTTATTTATACTTAAGTTAGGTCTAATTAGTTCTATCTTAATTTCTCTTATTATACCTATAATAAATAAAGTTTATAATATTCTAAAAATAGATTAAATAAAATATAGTTATAGTAAAAAGAATAATTATATAACAAGAATAGTAGTACTTTATAAAAAAATATAATAGATTAATAAAGCCTATACACTACGTATACTAGTAGTATACTATATCCTAGTAATAATAAGACCTAGTATAGATAAATAATAGGTAGGAAATAATAAAAGAATAGATTTAGAGCTCCTAGTATATTTTAAAATATCCTAAGTATTATACTTAAATATAAATTACTACTTATATAGAGAATTAAAAGTATAAAATTATATATAGCTAGTATAAAGAAAAGGATATAATTATATAAAACTAATATTAAATAAAGATAGTTAAAGTTAGGAAATATTTAAAATACCTAATAAAGAATATATATTAATTAGACTAGTACCTAAACTTTCTAAAGAATATTTCTAAAGAAGACTATAGTATAAATATATATAATAAATGTCTAAAATACAAGAACTATAAATAGAAGATAGAGTAATAGCCCTAAAAGGATAGATAGTTTACTAAATTACCTAAGTAAGAATAGCTAGAAAGTATTAAAGGCCTAAATATTACAAAAACAACTATATACTAAGAAAAAAAAGTATAGGTAATAATTAATAGTCGAGCTATAAAGAACTTTATATTAAAAAAGTTTATAGAAATATAAGAAATAAAGTATATAATAAAGAAGTACTTATAATAGCTAAGTACTATTAAAAGAAAGCTATTCTAAGAACCTATTAGGTTTAAAACAGTACCTTCTATACTAAAGATAAAAGGATTAGAAAATAGAAATATTGTTATAGATATAATAATAATTAATAATAAATAATAAATAATATTAAGAATACTATAGTTATAAACAACTAACTATTAGATTAATTAAAAAATTAAAAAAATTAGCTACTTTAAGAAAGAAATATAAAGAGCTAACATAAGGATATATAAAAGAAAATTCGTAGAAGACTATAAGAAATAAGTAAAGTAACTTACTAAACCTAAAGATTACCTTCTAGACTATTAGCTATAGGACTTAGTAATAGACCTAGAAAAAGAAAAAGATATAAGATAGAGCCTAGTCTACTAAAAAACTAAAGAAAAATCTAAGATAGAATAAGTATTTATTAAAAATATAACAAAGAAAAAATAGATATAAGAATTCTATTCTTTTATAGTATATAGACTTATATTTATAGATAAAAAAGAGATAAATAATAAGAGACTTTATATAGACTTTAGAAAAACAAATATAAGGATAAATAAGAATTAATACTCTTTACTATATATAGACAAGATATAAGATAAGCTATAAAAAGCTTAAATCTTTATAAAACTAGATATCTAAAACGCCTACTATTAGATTAGAATTAAAAATAGTAATAAATAAAAAATAGTATTTAGAATATAGGATAGACTATTTAAATATATAGTAATTCCCTCTAGATTAACAAATATACTAGTAGTCTCCTAAGAAAGAATAAATATAGTCCTAAAAAAATACTTAGATATTTTTATATTTATGTACCTAGACAATATCTTTATATTCTTAGAAATAGAGGAAAAACACCTATAATATATATATAGAGTACTAGAGAAACTAGTATAAAATAAACTATTCTTTAAAATAAAGAAATATAAGTTCTATATAAAAAAAACAGATTTCCTTAGATTTATTATTAAACTAGGAAAAATATAGATTAACCTAAATACAATTAAAGTAATTTAAGAATAGCTAATATTAAAAAACCTATAAGAAGTATAATATTTTTATAGGCTAGTAAACTTTTATAGAAAATTAATAGTCAAATAGTTTAAAATAATAGAACTATTAATAAAACTTATTATAAAGATACGCTATTTAAATAGACTAAGAAATACGACAAGGTATTTAACTACGTTAAATAGAAATTTATAGAAAACCTAGTTATTAGAATATATAACCTAGAGCTACTAGCTATAGTAAAGATAGACGTATCTAATTTAGTTTATAGAATAGTACTAATACAAGAGGACTAAGCTATAAAATAAAAATACTTAGTTAAATACTTCTCTAAGAAGATAAAGCTAGTAGAGCTTAACTACCTAATTTATAATAAAGAAATACTAGTAATCTATAAAGTATTTAAGTAATAGAGAGTATACTTATAAGTAGTAAAGTACTAAACAAAGGTTTATACTAACTATAAGAATCTTATAAGATTTATAATAAATAAAGACTTATTATAATACTATATAAAATAGTAAGAATATTTATTAATATTTAATATAAAAATTAGATATACTAAAAGTAAATATAATTAATTTATAAATACTTTAAGTAGAAGACTAGACTTATAAGAAGAAGTAAATACTACTAGTATAGTTCTAGTTAAGTATAAGGAAAGATATCTAGTTTTAAATAAACCTAGAATAGTTATAATACTTAAGAGAAAAATTAGTAAGCTAGATAAATTAATTTAAAAAGAAATAAAAGAAGCTTCTAAAGAAATAAAAAAAACTTTAAATCTAAGAAGGACGTATAAAATTATATAGAAGAACGTATAGATAAGAAAAGGTAAATATAAGAAGATACCTAGAAACTAAAAGATAACTTTAACTACCTTAAGAAACTAGAAGAGTTCTAAAATTAAAACTCTCTAGAACGCCTTATAGTAAACTAAGAGAACTTATAATACTAATAATAGATAGAGAAAAGATAGGAGTAGATATAATAAGAGCTAGAGTAGCCTCTATAGCGTCTTTAAGGTCTATCTTAGCTTCTAAGGTATAAGACTATTTAGATAATCTAGCGTTATTATAAGCTATTAGCTTATAAAAGTAGTTATTATAAGCCTAAAGTTTTACTATCTTATAAGTAGTCTTAGAGATTAGGTTATACTAAGCTTACTCTATATTAGCTAGCTATAACAATAGTTTTACTTAAGCTCTATTAATAGCTTACCTTATATAATTTAGAACTAAGAGATCTAGTTATAATTAAATACTTATGCTTAGTAAGAGAAATACTAGAAGGAGTATAATAGTACTAAATATTAGTATAAATATACTTACTATAGGCCTTACTATCTTTTAAAGATATAAGATAAGTTAACCTAAAACTATTATAATAAAAACAAGGAAATATTTTAATACTATTTTAAGTAACTTAATCTACAAAAAGTACTTTATTACGTTAAGAATAATAAGGTATAGAGAATAATAAAGAACTTAATATTAATAAAGAAATAGAGCTAATAACCTTAGATATAGGATAGTAAAACAAGAACCTACTTAAAGAGAAAAATAGTATTATAGAAGTAATAAGAGGAATTAAAATAGAGCTAATTAGCCCTAACCTAAGTACTAACAAAGTAATAGATAAGCGAAGTAATAACTTTAATTAAGAAGTTAATTACAATAAAGATACGTAATAACTTTATAACTTTCTAAAGCTTAGTAATTACAAAGCTATAAAGCTAGAGAATTAGTAGAAGTATATAGTTAGTAATAATATATATTATTAGGATAATATTAGTAATCTAATCTCTAACCTAGAACGCTAATATATAATATTATATACATAAATTAACTATTATTTATAGTTATTACTAATTACTATATAAGCCTTTACTATTACTTTCTAATCTACTAATACTATAGAAAGGTTTCTTATAGCTAATATTAGGTAACTATATTATATATAACTAATAATTAATACTTTAGAAATATAGAATAAAGAACTATAAGACTATATTAACTAAAATAAAGTATAGATTAAGGCTATTATAGTAGGCTAGAACTAAATAAAATAAATTACTAAAAGACTAGAGATAAGTATAATAAAGAAACTACCTAAAATACTTATACTAGAGAAGTTTAATAGAACCTAAGAGAAACTAAAGATCTTTTTAGCCTTTATATAACTCTAGATAGATATATAAGTAACTTACTTTAATATAGAAGAAAAGAAAGTAGCGTATATTAGACTATACTTTAAGAAAAACATAATAAGATAGTTTAAACCTTACTAGATAGATTATATACTACAAGCTCTAAGAATAAAAAAAGATAAGATAATAGTTATCTTTAGAAGCTACGAATATTTTATACAACAAATAAGAGTAGTATTTAAGGATATAGATATTACCTAATAATCTAAAGAAAAGCTTAAAAGGCTTAAACAATACAAGAGTATTTTAGAATATATACTAAGGTTTAAATAACTATCCTAGAATATAGAATAGAATAAGCTATCTCTAATATTAAGGTTTAAATAAGGACTAAGTAAAGCAATCTAATATAAATTAATCTAGATAGAAAAACTAAGAATACTATAAGCCCTAAAGGAATAGGTAATATAAGTAGATAATAATCTCTAAGAATAGAAAAAAAATAAGTATAAAGAATAACCTAGTAACTATAATAGAGGAGACCTTATAATCTTTAATACTAATAAAGATAAAAATAAAAAGAAGAATAAAGACTTTATATACTTTAATTATAGTAAAAAAAGCGACTATATAAAAGATTATTAGTTATAATAGAAAAATAATATAGTATATTATATATATAGGAAGCTAAGATACTTTATAAAAGACTATAGAAGTAAAGACTTTAAGAAAGATAAAGAAGCTTAGTTAAAGATAACTAAGAGTAAGAAAGAGGTACCTAAAGTATAAGCTAAGCTCTAAGAAAAAATAGTAGTAACCTAAGAAATATAGTATATAATACTCTATTAGACCTTTTATTATAATAACAATTACTATATATACTTTTCTAGTAAGTAAAGAGTAAGATAGTTCTTATAGAAGAATAGAGTAGTAGTAATAAAAGAAAGAACTTAAGTATAGCTTAAAAAAATAAAACGTATAATAGACTTACTAATAGAAGACTTAGAAAGAGAATATTATAATACTAAGTAGTAAGTAAGCTATTATATTATACGTAATTAGGCTAAGTAATATAGCGTAGTAGAATACGTAACTATTTAGTAGTAAACGCTCTAGAGCGAACGCTCTAGAGTAAATACTCTAGAATAAGCGCTCTAGAGTAAACACTCTAGAGTAAGCGCTTAGGAATAAACACTAGATAGCAAGTATATAGGAACGTCGATAGACCTTTATAGACTATTATATTTAATTTCTTCTTTATCTCTTATTTTAATAGAGTATTATAACTAATACTTTAATTAGATTCTTATCTATCTATTAATACTTATATACCTTGTAATACTCTAATAAGAACTAACTATTAATTAAGTTAAGAAACTAACTTATTTATTAACCTCGCCTATCTTATAGAAGCCTACTTACTCTTATTACTCTTACTTAGTTCTAAGAACTTAATAAAGAAGAGCCCTAAACTCTATTAATCTAGGCTAAAAGATTAGTACTAGATAAAGAAACTACTATAGCTACCTCTAAAGAACTATAAAGAGGTAAGAAATAAGTTAATATAAGAAGTATAGAGTATACCTAGTTAAATATATATTGTTATATTAGCTATATAATAATAGATATAGTAGAATAAAATAATAAATAGTAGTTTATTTAGAAATACTTACTAGTTATAAGTATAGAGAAAGTGTATAAAGACTAAAAAGAACGTAATCCTAAAGTAATAAAGTTTATATTCTAAAATTAGATAGAGAAAAATATAGTTATAGTAAGGAGAATACCTATATAAAGAGAGTAGTAATACTTTATAAGAAAGACGTAATAGATTAATAAAGCCTATATACTACGTATACTAGTAGTATACTACGTCTTAGTAATAACAAGACTTAGTATAGATAAGTACTAAGTAGGAGACAATAAAAGAATAGATCTAGAGTATTTAGTAATTATTAAAATATTATAGATATTATACCTAAACACAAGTTACTATATATATAGAGAATTAAAAGTACAAAACTATATATAGCTAATATAGAAAAAAGGATATAACTATATAAAGGTAATTTTAAGAAAAGATATCTAGGGTTAAAAGATAATTAAGATTCCTAACGAAGAATATATATTAATTAGACTAGGACTAAAATTATCTAAAGAATATATCTAAAGAAGACTATAGTATAGATATATATATAATAAATGTCTAAAATATAAAAACTATAAATATAAGGTAGAGTAATAGCCCTAGAAGAATAGATAATTTAAAGAATAACCTTAGTATAAAAGGCTAGAAGGTATAATAGGCCTATATATTATAAATTAAAGTATCCTTTAAGAGAAGAAAGTATAAATTATAATTAATAGTAAAGCTATAAAGAACTTTATATTAAAGAAGTTTATAGAAAAATAAGGAATATACTATATAATAAAAAGATACTCTTAATAACTAAGTATAATTAAAAGAAAACTATTTTAGGAACCTATTAAGTTTAAAACAGTATTTCTATATTAGAGCTAGAAGGACTAAAGATTAAGAATATAGTTATAGATAACTAACCTAAAGATTAATTAGAGAATAGAGAGAATTAGCTACCCTAAAAAAGATATATTAAAAGCTAATATAAGTATATATAAAGGAGAATTCCTAGAAGAATATAAGAAATAAGAAAAATAACTTACTAAACATAATAACTATCTTCTAGAATATTAGCTATAGGACTTAGTAATAGACCTAGAAGAAGGAAAAAACGTAGGATAGAGCCTAGTTTACTAAAAATCTAAAGAAAAATTAAAGATTAAGTAAAAGTTTATTAAAAACGCAATAAGAAAAGAATAGATACAAGAATCTTAATCCTTAGTAGTATATAGACTTATCTTTATAGACAAGAAAGAGATAAAATATAAATAACTTTACGTAGATTTTAGAAAAATAAACGCAATTATAGATAAAAACTAATATCCCCTACTATATATAAATAAAATATAAAATAGGCTATAAAAGGATTAAATCTTTATAAAGCTAGATATCTCGAACGCCTACTATTAGATTAGAATCAAGATAGGTAATAAATAGAAAATAGCGTTTAGAATATAGTATAAACTATTTAAGTATATAGTTATACCTTTTAGATTAATAAATACACTAGTAGTATTCTAAGAAAGAATTAATATAGTCCTAAGAGAATACCTAGACGTATTTATATTTATATACTTAGACAATATCTTTATATTCTAAGAATTAGAGGAAGAAGACGTATAATATATATACAAGGTACTAGAAAAACTAGTAAAAAACAAATTGTTCCTTAAAATAAGGAAATACAAGTTCTATACTAAAGAAACTAAATTAATAACTTTAGCTCTAGGGTAAAGAAATAAGGACCTACCTAAAGGAGGGAATAGTGTTATAGGCGTAACAAGAGAAATCAAGATAGAGCTAATTAGTTCTAACTTAAGTGCTAACGAAGTATAGGATAAGTAGGGTAATAACCTAGATTAGGAAATAAATTACAACCTAAACATATAGTAGTAATCTATAAATATATATAATAGATTAAGGTAATCTATAAATACGTGTAATAGATTAAGAGTAATCTATAAGGTTGCACAATAGATTAATAGAAGTATATAGTTAGTAGTAATGCGCATTATTAAGATAGTATTAGTAATCTAATTTTTAACTAAGAGCGACAATACTTAATATTACAAGAATCTTCTATTATTTATAGCCTATTACTTAATTACAATATAAGCTTTTATTATTACCTTTTAATCTACTAACAACCCCTATAGTAGTTACTTGTAGTTAACGATAGGTAGCCCTATTACACTAGGTATACCTAGAATCTATTAATTAGCTTACTTAAGCTAGTGTTATAACGTATCTTACTACTCTTTAGCTTACACTACTCCTTAGCCTACTCTAAAAACCTACTAAAAATTACAAAAACTATACCTTAATATCTTAATAATAGCCTTAAAATAAATCCTAAAATTTTATAAAAAGCTTCTTATACTAACTTAGAAGTAACTATAGAAGTACTATAGTAATATACCTAGCTACTATAAAGATACTAAGTTTTAGCCTCTAATTTTAAGCTAAACTAGAATACCTCTAGAACTATATAATAAATTTACCTTCTAAGTTAAATATAAGCCTAAAAATAGCTACCTAATAATAAGATTAAAATTCTAGAATTTATTATAAAGCTATTATTAAGATATTAAGGTATAGTTTTTACAATTTTTAGTAAGTTTTTAGGGTAAGCTAAGGAGTAGTGTAAGCTAAGGAGTAGTGTAAGCTAAGGAGTAGTAAGACACGTTACTCTAATTAGCTTAGTATATTAGCGCGATAATTACTAAGCTTTTACTCTATTAGATCTACAAGATTACAACCTTGACTTTTATACCTAATATCTAATAATAGGCTAGTAGCTTATATAGAAAAACTCCTATATATAGAGATAAGCTATATAAAGTAAATTAATAGATTTAAATTGATATAAATCTATCTTTTATTTCCTAGTGTATAGTACTATATACTACCCTAACTTACTCTAACAAGATGTTGTAGGGAAGTTCTACTACTATTAACGTTAAATAAACTAAACCTGTAGTAATCTTCTTCTTATTCAATACGATCTATAGGAAATAAAACAAATAATTTTATCTAATTTTAAGTTACTTTATAAGGTTTATATATCCTTCTCTTTCTATACCCTAGCTATAGTAGCTTAAAATAGGGCGTTACGTTGATGATACTCAGGAGTAGGGCTAATTCCTTTCCTATACCACAATGCCTGCTGCTTTCTATCACTGCCATATCTAATCCCAAATCTACCGTCCTTGTCTGCATCTTCTTCCACCCACTGGCAGTCTCTAAATGATGTCTTCAGGTCGTTGTATGTAAATGTCCCTCGACTATGGTAGTGAGAGCCCAGGAGCGGAACGATTGCCTCAGTGGCGATGCGACTGTAGTAGTGCGGGATAGAGGAGAAGAGATGGTGGGTAACATGGTCGCTGGAGATGTGATGGAAAAAATGGGTGCCGATGATACCAAAATCGCGATCGATTGTTGCGGTCGCTCCTCTAAGGAAGGTCCAGCTTTCGGCAGAGTATTTGGGGACGTCCGGGTGCGTGTGGTGCAGGAAGGTGATCATGACGATGAAATGGTTGACGATACACCAGGGAACGATGTAGATCCAAAGCAATAGCTCGAAACTCCCCAGGTACTGGTATAAGACATAGAGGCCGGTGATAGTCGTCAGACAGCCGATATCACTAAGTATAATAGCTGAGACTTCGCTGTCCCGAAACATGCCTCCCCATGGGTCGAAATGGGAGTAGCGCCAGACAGATAAACCCTTTTTAACGAGTGCCGTGTCCGGGGTGGTAATGTTGGATATAGTGTACCAATTCCACCCGATCAACTGTTGGAGGATGATCCTCAAAAACAAGACCACAGGCGCGTCTTCTCCAACCTCATCAAGTTTGTCCAGGGCCACACCAATCTTGCGAGCGTATTCGTTACGTTGAGGGGGCACATAATTCAAGTCCTTCTCAATATGATTGGCATAGATGTGGTGACGGCGGTGACTTGACTTCCAGCTAAAGTAGGGCGCGAGCAAGAACGAGTGCAAAACAAAGCCGACCGTGTCATTCAGGATTGGGGACTTGGAAAAACCGCTGTGGCCAGCATCGTGAGCAATCACCCACAAGCCGGTCCAGACAATACCCTGACACAGACCGTAGCTGCAGAAGAGCCCATAGCGGAGAAGATTGGATTGATCAACTTGTGGGAGGGCGAGGCAATACCAGAGTGTAAACAGAAGGATGGTGGAATATGTAAGATCGCGGAAGAGATAGAAGAAGGACCAGAAAAGCGAAGGCTCGAAGCAATAGCTTGGAACGGCGGCTCGTAGTTGCTTGATGCTCACACGGTTGCCGCCGAGCGTCTACATTACCAACTGGGTCAGTTTTAGGGATGAGAGCGGGGTTTAGGCGATACTCACGCCAGAGTCGCACAACTCTGATGGATGCGGCTCCTGGTGTGTATTGAAACCCGTGCGTTCAGTCTCCATGTCCAAATTCTAGTCGACGTGGTTCGCAAAGTCGTGGTGGTGTATTGGTGCTCGAGATGGAAGAAAGTTCCCCAAAGTGAAGACTGAAGATAAAACGCTGTTTCATATGAACGATTTTGCCACCGTCATTGCATGCAGAGTTTAAGGCCCCCAATGTAGTCCATTTTACGAAGGAGCTCGTATCTATTGAGCTGCACGAGCTCCTTCGTAGCGTGCTATCTACTGCAGGTCTTTGACCAGGTTACGAGCGGACTTGTTCCCTTTCTTGAATGCCGAAATCGGCTTTCCCTTGAACACTGGTGCAACGCCTTTTACGCAGGTAAGCGGAAAGTGGGGCACAAAGTACTCAGCGCAAAGCATCATGTGTATGACAGCGTTCAACCAAAGCATCTATCAAAGAGGGTAAGCGCGTGATGCTTACAAATAGTGCCTTGCTAAATGCGGAAGATATCAAAGCGAACAACGCAGACAATCTGCAGCCTGTCATCCATCCAGATCCATCAGCTTACATTTGTAATGCGGTCGGTCCGTAATCCTCTAGAGCAACCAGAGTTAACGCTACGATGCCCTTTGGCTAAGCCGGTGGTATGAGGCGCTGAAACAATGCCAGTAGTTTCGCTTCCACATCTGCCAATGCTTGCTTGGCGCCATCATCATCGGTACTCTCGAGAAAAGTAGTAGGAAGTGTGGCGATTATCTTTGTCCTCTTTTCGCCTAGCTCTTCGATAACGCAGCAATCCAATGGAATATGCAACGCCGCTTGAATGTTGTGTTGCAGCACCGGAAGTGCATACAGCGGGTTGCCGAAGGTGAAGCGGTGAGCACGCGGAAGAGGTCTTCCCCGCGTCACAAAGTGTCGCATCCAGCCCGCGTGATTGTACTCGGCGAAGAGGACAAAGCCAGAGGGAGAACTGGCGGCTTCGAGCGCTTGCGTTATATCTTTGTCGCTGGTTGCGGCACGAATGCGAGGGATATCGACCTGTGGAACTTGGAGGCGGAATTGTTGAATAATTGCGTCGTAGGCATCATTGGAGTAGCAGGTCAGCTTGGTGATAGTGGTTGACGTGGTAGTGTTTTCACAATCAAGCTGTGGTTTCGCTATAGATTGCTGTGACATGGCGGTCTGTAGCTGTTTGAAGGTCAACGGCTAAAGAATATTGATGAACGAGTCTGGTACATCTGTATAGAGTAGTTAATTTAATTGCAAGTGGCAGCTCTTATAAACTGTTCATAGAGGGATTTAGCAGGGTTATTTTCTACTGATCCTAGTTTATACTAATTCAGACTAGTCTATACTAATCAATCGCGCTCTTGAGCTTTAATGAGTACGGAGGAGGATCTGAGGGCCCATGGCTTGGCCTACATAGCAATCTTTGATAATGTAGTCCTTGTTGCCCGCCTCTGACTTGTCCAAGGTGATATCATATCGGTGAACGAGCATAGCAATGACAATCGACATTTCCATATATGCAAGCTGTTTCCCAGGACATCCAAGCGGGCCGGAGCTGAAGGCAATCAACCCCGATTGGTTCCTTTTAATATCATTGCCGTCGTCTTGAAGCCATCTATCAGGCAGGAATCTATCGGGATCGGGCCAGAGAAGAGGGTTGCGCTGTAATGCATATGCCGAGATTCCTAAATTGGTGCCTGCTAGATACCGACTCTCACCAACCTCGGCACCATCGCCTAAAACCTCCCGTTGTAGGTGGCCTGCCGTAGGTGGGCAGAGGCGTAGGGATTCATTGATACATGCTCGAAGGTAAGGAAGAGTTGCGAGCTGTCGGTAGTTCATATCTTGGGTGGTGGGAAACGCGTTTCGGATCTCCGCCGCGACCTTGTCCAGTTTCTCCACATTCCTCGCCAAGTAGAAAACGATGGCTGCAATGGCGACAGAAGTAGTATGTGTTCCAGCAATCATAAGCAACACGCTCTCTGCACCAAGATCGCCCATTGAGAAGCCCTCTCCTGTTTCTGGATCCCGTGCCTTCAGGAGGTGGTGAAACATGTCCTGCGAGACTGATGGATCTTTGTTTGATGTCTTCTCTACCTTGATTCGCTCCATCAAGGATTCAACACAGAACTCGCGGAACTTAGAATTATCTCTGGCAACGAGCCGACCCAAACTCGTCCTCAGTGCAGTCTTGAAGAGCAAGAACCGGAGCAGATGAGTCCACGGGTGGTATCCGAGCATATACCAGCTGCGAGTTGTGCGTGGAAGTAGTTTGGTCACATATCGGTCTTTAGTCGAATGCATCAATCCGAAGTCTTTCCCATAGCAGAGATCGCCGAGGATATCGAAAATAACATAGTTGGCCCATGCTGCAAAGTCAACGCGGCTGTCACCGTCCCTCGCCTCTGCTGCAAGACAGTCCAACCAACGACTGGTCAAGGCTTTGATTCGGGGTTCATACTCTCGAAGAGCTCGCTCGGAGAAAGCGTGGGCCAGGATGCGTCGTTTCAGCGCATGGCGAGTCTTATCTCTGGCAGTGAATGTGCTTTCGAAACCTCCTGCCGAATCCTTGACGCATTGATACCAGTCCCCTTTACGGAAGTTGGCATCTCGCGATGTATAGATGGATTCCACGGCTGATAATGTGTTGAAAGATACCGAATTCGGGCTGAAGCGGACAGCCGATCCATATTTCGAATGGAGTCGTAAAAGCCAGATATGGCGATCGCCTTTTGCAGCGTGGTACCAGCTCGGCCAGGAAGAGATACGAGCAAGAAGTGGTCCTCTATGTGCTGCTAGTGAGTGAAAGACAAGCCTGTGTATGATGATGAATGTGATCTATGATGAATGCATTCAGTCTCGCATGCTGCCGAACGGCACTTCCATCTTACAATTGTGACAATCGCAAGTACAACGAAGGTTGCGAACGACGCTGTCATTTTTGGTATGTTAAATCGTGTAGAAGCAGATTGGGCTTCTACGTAGTGTCGCTCTTTCAATTTGTAAGAAGGCGCTAGTCATGCACAACCCGCACGCGACCTTGGGAACCTCCGCTTTTCGCGCGGGTGGGTTGCCAAGGAGTGCGGAGTGCGAGTTTACTTATTTCCCACTGTTGTGCCGTGCTCTTCTTATCAGGAACCGTCGCCAAAATATTCCCCCGCGTCGTCTAATGAGTTTTTAACCTCAACTTAATTGTGTTGCCTCTAGAAGGCTCTACATACAAGACACCCATGGATTTGGCATTGCCGGCTCTGACCTACACGGTCGTCGCGATCGCTACCTTTGTTTGCTTTGTCTGCATTCGCCGTACTTACTTCCATGCCTTCGCACACATTCCTGGTCCCTTCTTAGCCAAGATCACCAACGCCTACAGCGCCTATCATGCTGCGAGACAGGATACACATGTCGTGATTCAACGTCTTCACGAAAAGTACGGTACGAGACTCCATACATTGGGGATTGAATGGAACGGATTCTAAAATAGTGCTAGGCCCTATAGTGCGATATGGGCCAGACAGGATTCTATTTAACAGCCGAAATTCAATGGAAGGTAAAGTTAGCCGATTAACTAAGAGAGAGAGAGAGAGAGAGAGTCTGTATCTTGGCTCACAACCAACTCTAGAGATATATGGTCGCCATAACAACTTGTTCAAAGGCAGAGCCTACGACGCCATGAGGGTGATGCATTCCGATTGGATTTGGCGAACATCACTAATACCTATACCAGGTACAACCACGTCCCAGTGTGTTTAACGCAGCGAGCAACGAGCTCCACTCTCAGCGGAGAAAGATTATCTCTCAAGGCTTTTCCGAGCAAGCAAGGAGAGCATCAGAGCCGAAGATACTGAAACATGTTGCCAACTATTGCAATGTTCTCTTTGGGCCAGCAGCTAACAACAATTGGAGTGAAGCGCGGGAGACGACGCAGTGGAGCGCCTTTTTCGCCATTGACCTTATCGCCGACCTCACCGTCGGGCGATCCACGGCCATGTTAACGAGTCCTGAAAATCGAATCTACAATCCGGCGCGCAAGGCTAATTTCGCACGCATGGGACTTGCTATACAGTGGCCCGAAGCATTTCTCAGCAAGATGTTTCAGCCTCTCAAAGTTGGCGAACTCCTTTTTCCCCAAATAACTAAACTGGGGAAAGAGTGGCATAGCCTTTTGAGCTCATGGATTGCAGAACGTTTGAGAGAACTCAAATCAGCAGAGAAAACAGCAACCGAAGATGACATGATCGTAGCAATCGCTCGATACAAAAACCCAGAAACTGGTCAAGGCCTGAGTGATGGTGACCTCACGGCTGAGATGACTACTCTACTAATCGCCGGAAGCGGCACCATCACTACTGGCATGACAAGTCTTTTGTGGTATCTTTCTCGATGGCCGGACTCGTATCAAAAAGCCGCAAAGGAAGTACGCAGCATCTTCAACACGCCTCAGAGCATTGGGATGAACAGCACATTGAGCACATGTACCTATCTGAGAGCATGCTTGAAAGAGGCCATGAGAGTCTCTCCAGCTCCCACCACGCCACTCTACCGCGAAGCTGGCCCGGGGGGTGCGGTAGTCTGCGGTATTCACATCCCCGAAGGCTATGAAGTCGCCACCACCATTTATGCCTTGCACCACAACGAATCTCACCACCCGGACTCGTTCACCTTTGACCCCGAAAGGTGGTTGCAAGACAAGGAGAGTGTTGAGGCGACGAAAGCGGCCTGGGCACCGTTCTCTATCGGTGACCGCAACTGCGTGGGCATGACACTTGCCACCGACGAAGTCTTGATCGCAATGGCCACTATACTCTGGCACGGCGACTTTAAGATTTCAGATGATCCGGCGTTGGCCAGTATTGGCGCCGGTTCGCCGCGTCTTGGGCCTGGAAGGCAAAGAGAAAAGGAATTTCAGTTGTACGATACCTTTGGTGCTTCGACCGAGGGCCCTTACCTCCAGTTCAAGCGCAGAGAGATAGCATAGTATTTATCGCATGCCAAGAATTCATAGAATTGCATGTCGCACCATTAAAATAATTTACAAACTGACGCCGACCTCTCCATCCAATCGCCATTTGCGCATCTCGTCGAAAAAGCTACTCGCCGCACCAGCGATCCATCGTCTGCCGTTTGTGCAATGCCAACCAACATGTCCACCATGCTTGGTTGTGCACAGCACTACATACGCAGACTTGGCCAGGGCAATCGTAGGAATAGCAATTCCAGCTGCTATCGGGTCGTCGAGAGCGTTCACAGCCAGAAATGGGATGGCAACCGATGCCACTCGATGCGCTGACGAGGTGGCGCGATAGTAACCCCGGACCGACCCAAATCCCCACATGGGCACCTGCACGGCCAAGTCGAAATCAGTCAAATACTTTGCCCTCCTTACCGCGTCAAAATCAATTTCGCCATTTGCCTTGACCTGCTCCGCGTTTGCCAGCACCTTCCTTTTTAGTGTAGTGCCGAGCGATCGCAAGTATGTTTCTCTGCCAAACCATGATGACTGCAGCGAGTCTAGAGATTTCTCCAAATCCCAAGGGTTGGATATAGCCATTGCTGCTTGCAAGATGCACTTGTCAGCTTCACCGTTTATGTACTGGACACGGGGGGGTGTTAGCGCGCTCATCCTTGTCGCATGCAGTAAGCACCCACCCACATTGGTAAGAATGTTCGCCCCTAGCGAGAAACCCAATGCATGCAAAGGTCGGTTCGGAAACAACTCGGCGAGCCATGTGACAGCTTGAGCAAGGTCCCACGTCGACCCTGCGTGGTAAAAAAGCTTGCTTGTTAGAGCTGTGCGGGAACAGCCTCTCGAAATGACAACAGCAATCTCCCAATCGCCGTTTTCGGTCAGGCTCTGACACGTTTCTCGTAAATATTCTTCTTCAGACCCTCCACCCAGGCCTGGAAGAAGGATGAGCATCGGTCGAGAATCCTTTTTTGAGAGCTTCCGTTTCTGTTCTCGACTCATGATTGAAGTGTGCGGCGGTAACTTGCTCGTCGTGGTTGCATTGTGAGCGATCCGGCGATCCCGCTCCCGGTTAAAGAAGTCTATCGCAAAACTACCGGGGTAGCGAGGGTCTTTCTGCTCGATAAGAACCCTGTCAAAGTGGCAAGGCGGGGCTCTGCGGGCTGCGACCAGGTTCCAAAGCGTATGGAGATGCCCGCTGCCCAATAGAAACGGATTCAGCTGGCAGATGGGAATTGCTTGTCGACATATTTCCGCAAATTTGCGCTGAGCGGGCGAGGTTCTTGAGACCAAGTTGATAGAGGGACCGTGTCGAAATTGTGGGTGCTCTCGACTTCTGAAAGCGAGGGTCGAGGCAATCAGGATCACGAGGCATACGGCCAATTGGGATAATGCGAAGGAATTTGTGATGCAATCAAAAACCATAATGTACATCTGCCGAGAGCGTGAGAGAAGGAAAGAATGAGAGGGATACGCATGTCCTTCTAAGATCCGTCGCTGCTTCAGCCACATTGGGCAAGACCATATCTTGTTGTTATTTCCGGACAGGCGATGATTGGTTAGTCAAGGCATGCGGCGACGCCCTGCTGGGGTTGCTCATATGGCCAAAATTGGCAGGTGCGCACAGATCATAGATTGCTCAGTGTCGCCCGGAGTTAACACCTAAGGTTATACACACTTCACGATACTTTCTACTCGTACACTCACGGGGGAACAGCTTGGTACTCCTTAGGGCACTAACTGTTGTGGTCCACGCCAAGGAAAATATATGTCCTCGCCCTCAATAGTCGTTCTGTGCAACGCGTACACATGAACTGGATATCGTCTCAATGGATCCCAAGAAATCAACAGCTGTCAAGGAACCGTTGCCACCCGATGGTAAAGACTCAACTCGTGCCTTTGGCACTACGACTCAGAGCAACCACCAAGATCCAAAGGTGGGAACTCAGCCGTCGAAGACATCGACAGAGCGTCCTTCAGCTCCCACTCCTGCGCCTCAGGATGGGGTTGGCATGGCATGGCTCCAAGTGATCGGATCCTTCTTCTTATGGTTCAACACATGGGGCTTAGTCAATGCGTTTGGCGTCTACCAAACATACTACCAGCTCGACTTGCTCTCGTCGTCTACCCCGTCTGAAATCTCGTGGATAGGGTCGTTGCAAGTGTTTCTGCTTATGGTGCTTCCCCCCCTCCCACACCCATCATCTTTTTCCAGAGTCAATCATCTGATGCTTTAAATTCTTCTTCTAGTTTGGAGGATTCATCGTAGGCCCTATCTATGACAGAGGATATGCTCGCACACTGTTAGCCGTGGGATCGTTCTTGGTGGTGTTTGGGCAGATGATGCTAAGGTCTGTTGAGAAACCTGAAAATCCCAACATCTAAGCAACGATCCAGAGCTGATGGTCACAACAGTCTTTGCGATCGCTATTGGCAGGTGATTCTTGCCCAAGGATTGACACAAGGCATTGGTTGCGGACTTCTATGTACGTGCTTACGTGCTTATTTGCATGCCGGTTGGCATTGCTCAATGCCATGGGCTGACAATGGAGTTCAGTTCTACCAGCCATCGCGATCCTAAGCACGTGGTTTACCAAACGCCTTGTCACGGCGAGTGGAATTGCTGCAGCCGGCAGCGGACTCGGTGGTACAGACGTTGCATTATCCACCTTGTTGTTCTCACAATGCTAATGCTCAACTCAGGAGTGATCTACCCAATCGTCTTCTATCGTCTCCAACCTCGTATCGGTTTTGGATGGGCAACGCGAGTGATTGCGTTCATAGCGCTTGCAACACTCACCTTCTCCGTGGTTGTGATGAAAGCTAAATCACTGCCCCCTGCAGCGAGACAATTCTTCGATACAGGAGCCTTGAGGAACGTGCCCTTCAACTTGACGAATCTTGGAACTTTTTTTATCTTCACTGGGCTTTACATACCCTTGTTTTACGTATGTTCAAGTACCCCTGATCATCGAGTAAATGACTAACACTCGATCAATCAGGTTGAGCTCTATGCCATTCAAAGCAAATTGTAATAAGCCTTCTCGAGAACCCTTCTCCAACGGCTTGCTAACATAATTCCAACAGTGTAGATGAGCGCCTTGGGTTCTACCTCTTACCCATCCTCAATGTCGGCAGCGTCTTTGGCCGAGTCATCCCAAACTACGTGGCCGACTTTATTGGCGCCTTCAACACCGCTATCATCTGCGCCATCATCACGGCAATCATTAGCTTCTGCCTCATCGCCGTCAACAATTCTGCCGGTATAATCACCATTGTCATCTTCTACGGCTTCTTCTCTGGAGCGCTCGCGTCCTTATCTCCAATGCTGGTCATACGCGCCACACCTGAGCGGCGGAAGATTGGAACGTGGCTTGGGATGGGTTTTGCGGCTGCCGCAGTGGGTTTATTAATTGGGAATCCAATTTCAGGGGCCATTCTACGGTCAAGTAGCTTTAAGTATGCGTGGCTATTTTCAGGGCTTTGTCTTACTATAGGATGTGGGTTTCTCATTACTATAAAAGTTCGGAAGGATAAGATATAAATAAAAAAATGTAGAGGAGAGCTAGGAAATAGGTGTTCAGGTAATCTATTGATAGACTACTATCTAGGGAAAGATACTAGTACGCCTCTATATATAAGGAGCTCCAGAGCAAGGTGCCTCCGGCTCTAGGGCTAGTAGACTAAGACGTCTAGGTGCTTTAGGTGTTCGAGCCCCTCTAGAGCTCTAGCTACAGCTCTAAGGCTCTACCGCGACAAAAATATATTACTACTTTCTAAGTAACGTATTCTACCAGTGAGCCGGTCAAACCACTGAGCCGGTCACTTTTGCTTGGCACTAGGAACACTACGTACGAACAATAATGCAGCCCCAAAGCAACAATATATTAACTCAGCAAGAAGGTAGAATTGAGCTTGCACTTCAGGCTTATACTCTAGGCCAATTTAAAAGCCAGCGACGCGCTGCTGCAGCCTACAACGTACGACAACAGCGACTCTCTGACCAGCTCCAAGGAATCGCCTATCGGCCTAATACTCGACCAGGTTGCTAGAAACTTACTGCAACTGAAGAGCAGACGATCGTACGATATATTCTTGACCTTGATTTAAGAGGATTTGCCCCCTGGCTGTGTGAGGTAGTAGATATAGCCGACAAATTATTGGCGGCGCGTAACGGAGAGCCAGTTGGGAAGAACTAGCCGTCGCGCTTTGTAGCACGTACGGAGGAGCTTAAGATGGCCTTCAATCGAGCAAAGGATCGCTAGAGAATACTTCAAGAAGATCTAGCAGTTATTAGCGCGTGGTTCTAGCTCGTACAGGACACAATGGCGACGTACGGCGTCGATCTAGATAATGTCCACAACTTTAATAAGACTAGCTTTTAGATAGGAATAATTAGGTTAATGAAAGTTGTTACGGGCTTAGAGAGGCGTACGAGGCCTAATCTTATTTAGCTAGGCGATCGCGAGTAGGTTATAGCTATTATAAGTATCTACGCTGCTATGTAACGGGCCGCCTGTCGTCGACTACAGGCGCCTGTCTTGAAGGGGTTAGTGAATTGTGAGGTGATAGTAAAAGCTTAGGGGGGGATCTGCAATAACTATGAACAATAGAAGATGTTTCGCAACTGTCTTGTATTGGCGTTCCGTGGTTAAAGGATTGAATTGCCGATACCATCCTAATAATGCGCATCCTACTGACTATATACCTAGGCTCCTTAGCTGGCTTCGTGCTTCGTGTTTGCCAAGATCGCGAATCGCGAATTTGTCACGTGTCCCTATTATAGTTGGTCTCCTAATCTAGCTTATTTCTCTATAGGTTATATGTATTGTTATTGTCTATAGTAGGGCTAATTAGTTTAAATTGGTTTTCTCTTGTTACGACTGTAATACTATTCCCCTCTCTAGGCGGGTTCTCGTTCCTCTGTCCTAGGCCTAAGGTTATTAGTCTAGTTTCTTTGTTTATTTCTAGTTCTTTATTATTCTCTATGTTTTCGCGTTCTAATTACAACAAACTCCTTCTTGTTGCTCGCGTTACTCCTAATAGGGTTAAAATGTTTCCTTGTACTTATTATACTTAATTAAAGCTTACTTATCTTATATCTTTAAAGGATAGTAAATACTATAATAAGTATATCTTAGCTAATGTTTAACACAAGTATACACTATTAGGTATCTCTCTTATAGAGTATAAGTGTTTAATTGTTATATAATCTCCTCTTACTAAGTTATATAGGGTAAGCTATTAACTAGGCTTAAGAGATACTATTATTATAGCTTGTAGAGGCTAAGGCTAAGCGTAAGCTAACTTTACGTAAGCTAGTAGATCTTTATTCTTGTATTAAGCGTCTTTGTAAGATAAAGGCTTATAATAATGCTAAATTGTCTAAATAGTCTTGTGCTTTAGAGGCTAAGATAGACCTTAAGGATATAGTTTAGGCTGCTCTAGCTCCTATCGTATTAGACGTTCCTAACGCCTCTCTATTTAGCGCTAGTAGTGTTAATTTTCTTAGTTCGCTATAAGGTAGTCTAGAGAGTTTTAACTTTAGTAGTCCTCTAGTTTCTTAGAGTAATTAAGGTTGTCCTTAGGTTCTTATATCTTTTTCTATAGTTATCCTTTCTTGTTTATACCTATCTATTCTACTAAGTAGTAGTTTCTTCTATTGTAGAATTAGTATTATAAGATTTTTTTAACTTCCTATTCTTCTTATTCTCTATACGTATCTACTTTATATACTAGTAGTTCTATGTTTTATAGTGCTTATTCTAGTAAAGCTACGTAAAACATTAGGTATATCTTTATCTTGTTTAGTAGCTTTAATTTAAATATAACTAGTATAACTTCTTTCTTAATTTTATATAGTCTTATTTTAACGTAGTCTAATTTTAAACTTAGTTATTTGCTCTTAATATTTTTTTATACTAACTATACTTTTTCTCTCTTTTTAAATTAAGGTCTTTCTTTATACTTCTTATTATAGTACTTAGCTATTTAATTATGTAGGAATTCTACATCCTATCTTAATTAATCGTATATATCTTTAAGTTTACTAGTAAAGTTTTCTCTTCTTAGAGACTAAGATATCTAATTCCTTAGTATCTAGTATATATTAGGTTTAAATCTATAGTTTGTAAAGAAAGGTAATACTCTTATTACTATATTCTTTACGCTATTATATACTAACTATACTATAGGTAGTAGCTATACCTAATTGTTCTATTTATAGTTAAGGTAATATCTTAAGTATTACTCTACTATTTAATTTATTTGTTCTAACTATCTATCTATTTATAGATAATATACTATAGATATTATATATTATATTCCTAATTACGCTATTATTGTTCCCTATAGTTTTAATATAAATCGTACATTTCTATCTATAATAATTTTATCTAGTAGTCTATATTAACTAATTATAGTTCCTAGAACCTAGTATATAATAACTTCTATCTTACTTTTCTCTTTATATAGTCTAAAGTACGAGTACTTTATTAATTTATCTACTATTATTAGGATTCTATTATACTTAACTCCTAATATTAGGTCTTTAGACTTAAGTAATTTTGTAATAAAGTCTATTATAATAACTCTCTATAGTTATTCTAGTACTTCTACTAGTTATAGTATTCTATATAGTACGTATCTACTATATTTGTTTCTATAGTATTCTATATAGTTTTATAGTACTTTTATTACTAATTATCTTACTTTTAGGATATAGTAATCTCTTAGAAATCTATCTAATATTTTATTAATACTTTAGTAACTATATACTAGTAATTTGTAGAATTATTGTATAAATTCTCTTTAAATTTTCCTTAGAATATATATTCTTCTATAAGCTTATACAAATCCTTCTTAGATTTCTAGTTTCTCTATTTCTTTAGATACTTCCTTTATTATTTTCTAAATCTATTTATCTAGCTTACTACTTGTCCTTTTAAGTATTATAGCTATTTTAGGTATATTTAGGACTAAGTATCCTTCTTTATTCTTAACTAGAACTATACTAGTAGCGTTTACTTCCTTTTATAGGTCTAGTCTTCTACTAAAGGCGTCTATAAATTAGTTATCTTTCCCTTTTATATATATAATTTCTATATTAAATATTAATAGGAACTCCTACTATCTTATATAGTATTATAATAATTCTTTGTTTATTATAAATTTTATAAGATTCTTATAGTTAGTATAGACCTTTATCTTGTATTTTACTCTTTATAGGTATACTCTCTATTATCTAAATACTTTATAGATTACTAGTATTTCTTTGTTATAGATTAAGTAGTTAAGTTCTACTTCTTTTATTTTCTTAGAGAAGTATTTAACTAAATACTCTTTTTTAGTCTTTAGATCTTCTTATATTAGTGCTATTCTATAGACTAAATTAGATATATCTATTTTTACTATTGCTAGTAGGTCTAGGTTATATATTCTAATAACTAGATTTTCTATAAATTTCTTCTTAATCTTAGTAAATACTTTATTATATTCCTTTATCTATTTAAATAGCGTATCTTTCTTTATAAGTCTTGTTATTAGTTCTATATCTTTAGACTATCTTACTATTAACTTCTTATAAAAGTTAGCTAGCCTATAAAATTATTATACCTCCTTTAGGTTTCTTAGTATTAGCTATTTGTTAATTAATCTAATCTTTTCTAGGTTAATCTTAATTTTTCCTAGTTTAATAATAAATCTAAGGAAGTCTATTTTCTTTGTATAGAACTTGTATTTTCTTATTTTAAAAAATAGCTTATTTTCTACTAGTTTCTTTAATACTTTGTGTATATATTGCACGTATTCTTCTTCTATTTCTAAGAATATAAAGATATTATCTAGGTATATAAATATAAATACGTTTAAGTACTCTCTTAGTACTATATTAATTCTTTCTTAAAACGCTACTAGTGCGTTTATTAAGCTAAATAGTATAACTACGTATTTATATAGTCTATATTGTGTTCTAAATACTATTTTCTACTTATTACCTTTTTTAATTCTAATCTAGTAGTAGGTATTCTAGATATCTAACTTTGTAAAGATTCTTACTTTTTATAGCCTATCTTGTATTTTATCTATTTATAGTAATAGGTATTAGTTCTTGTTTATAATTATATTAGTTTTCTTAAAATCTATATAGGGTCTTTTATTACTTATTCTTTTTTTATCTATAAATATAAGTTTATATACTACTAAAGATTTAGATTCTCTTATCTATTCTTTTTTTATTACGTTTAAGATAAATATTTATTTAATTTTAGATTCTTCTTCTATTTTTCTATAGACTAGGCTCTATCCTATATCTTTACCTTCTTCTAGTTCTATTACTAAATCCTATAGTTAATGTTCTAGGAGGTAGTCTTCTAGCTCTATAAGTTATTTTTCTTATTTCTTATATTTTTTAGAGAATTCTCCTTTATATATACTTATATTAGCTTTTAATATATCTATTTTATAGTAGCTAATCTTTCCTATTCTCTAATTAATATATAGGTTAGTTATCTATAACTATAGTATACCTAATATTATATCTTATTTGTTATTAATTGTTATTATATCTATAACTATATTCTTAATAGTTATTTCTTCTAGTTCTAATATAGAGGGAACTGTTTTAAACCTAATAAGTTCTTAGAATAGTTTTCTTTTAATTATACTTAATTATTAAGGGTATTTCTTTATTATATACTTTATTCTTTATATTTCTATAAACTTCTTTAATATAAAGTTCTTTGTAGCTCTACTATTAATTATTAATTTTACTTTCTTTCTTTAGTATATACCTATTTTCGTAATATATAAGCCTCTTATACTTTCTAGCTTTTCTTACTTAGGTAGCTTTGTAAATTATCTATCTTTCTAGGGCTATAGTCTTACTTTAAGTTTATATTCTTTATATTTTAGATATTTATTATTTGTGTATTTATACTATAGTTTTCCTTAGACGTATTTCTTTATTAGCTTAGGTCTAGGCCTTACTACTATATATCTATCTTCTAGGATTATTTCTTATCCTTAGATATTTTCTACTAGAATTACTCTTATATAGTTATAGCCTCTTCTTCTTATAAGCTATATATTATTATTTGCTTTAGAGTTTCTATATATAATATAATTCTTGTCTAGGTATAATATCTATAATACTTTAAAATATACTAGATATTCTAGGTCTATTATTTTATTATCCCCTTCGTAGTATTTGTCTTTACTAAGTGTATTTATTATTAGGATATAGTATACTATTAGTACTCTTAGTATATAAGCTTTATTAATCTATCGCGTTTCTTTTATAAGGTATTACTATTCTCTTTATATAGGTATTCTTCCTATTATAACTATATATTACTTTATCTATTCCTAGAATAGTATAAACTTTATTTCTCTAGGATTATATTCTTTCTAGTCTTTGTACGCTTCCTCTATACTTATAACTATTAAGTATATTTAAACAAACTTCTATTCTTTATTCTATTCCTCTATATCTATTATTATTTAGCTATTATAGCTATATATTATTAGCTAGGTATACTCTATTCTTCTTATACTAACTTACTTTTTACTTCCTTGTAGTCCTTTAGAGGTAGTTATAGTAGTCTCTTTATCTAGTACTAGTCTTTTAGCCTAGATTAATAGTATTAAGGGCTCTTCTCCTTCTAAATCTTTGTTAGTAAATCTATTACTTAGGCTATTTCTTCTAGCTAAGCTTTTATTCTATCTTTTATTATAGCTACTTTATTTCTCTATTTCTATAGGAACTATACTACTCTCTATTTACTAGAAAGATATATATAGTAGTTATTATTATAACAAAAGGTCTAATAGAGTATTACGTATTATACTTCTTTACTCCTAGCTACCTTCTCTTAAGGTTTAGCCTATACTTATAGTACTTCTTTCTTCTTCTCTATTATTTTTAACTAAGTCTCTTTTTTTAGGTCTTTACTTCTATAGTCTTTTACAAAGTGTCTTAGTTTCCTATACTTATAGTATACTATATCTTTTTTTAACTTTAATTAGTATTCCTTTATATAGTAGCCTTTCTTACTATAGTTAAAGTACGTAAAGTCTTTATTTTTCTTCTTCTTTTTATCCTTATTAGTATTAAGGATTATAGGGTCTCCCTTATTATAGTTCTAGGTATAACCTCTATATTTATTCTTCTTCTATTCTTAAAGATTATTGTTAATTTATATTACCTATTACTTTAGAGCTTCTAGTGTCTTTAGTTTTTCTATATAGATTATTTTATATTAGATCTTAGAGTTTAGTCTTTGCTTAAATTGTAATATTAAGGCTAACTTATTCTATTCTATATTCTATAATAGTTATTTAAACTATAATACGTACTTTAGTATACTCTAACTTTGTATAAGTTTTTCTAGCTACTCTTTAGCTTGTTAGGTAATGTCTATATCCCTAAATACTACTCTTATTCGTTTAGTAAAGTATTTAGAGCTTCTAAAGATAGCTCTAGTCTTATCCTTCTAGGTTATTAGTAAATATATTATATAGTTAGTCTAGTAAGGTTCGTACTATCTTATTACGTCTTCTTCGAGGTATAATCTAATATATATTACCTTCTTTTCTTCTATATCAAAGTATAGTACTTATATATCTATCTAGAGTTATACTAATATAATAAAGGGTCTTAGTTTCTCTCTTATTCTATTAAACTTCTTAAGGATAGGTATCTTTAGTAGTTTCTTTGTCGTACTTATCTCTAATCTTTAGGTAATTAATTCTATCTAGTTCTATCCTTTAATAATAGCCTTAATCTATACCTTGTTTTACTTTACGTAATCTTGTAGTTCTTTATTCTATATTTCTAAAGCGTCGATTATTATCTTTATATCTTCTTTATTAGAAATTAGATTGTTAATTTAGTCCTTAATTATTTCCTATATAGTACTATTAGACTTATAACTACTCTTAGGTACTTTACTTATTAAACTTTCTACTATTATATTAGCTAGACTATACACTACTTACGCTTTACTTCTTATAATAACTAAATTAGTAAAGTATAATAGGCTACTTATTATTAACTATAGGTACCTATCTTAAAGGAGTTAGTAAATTATAAAGTAATAGTAAAAGCTTAGGAGGGGATCTATAATAACTATAAATAATAGAAGATATTTTGCAACTATCTTATATTAGCGTTCTATAGTTAAAGGATTAAATTACTAATACTATCCTAATAATACGCATCCTACTAACTATATACCTAGGCTCCTTAGCTAGCTTTATACTTCGTGTTTACTAAGATCGCAAATCGCGAATTTATTACGTACTTAGCTTTATACTTTATATTTACTAAGATTGTAAATCGCGAATTTATTACGTGTTCCTATTATAGTTAGTCTCCTAATCTAACTTATTTCCCTATAGGTTATATACATTGTTATTGTCTATAGTAAGGCTAATTAGTTTAAATTAGTTTTCTCTTGTTACGACTATAACATACTAGCTATATAACCCTACTATTTATTATCTATAAAGGATGCGTCTATATCTCTACTTAGTATAAGGAAATAGAAATACTACGCAATTAGAAGATCTCTATCTCTAAGAATAGATAGATAAATAATATACTTAGTCTTAAGTAGTTAAAGTACTTTAACGTATATATAAAGGCGCGTTAGGTAGAGTTATATTAGCTACTTATCTTAGACAGCTATAAGAGCTACTTAAATTAAGATTTTAAGGACTACTACCTTAAAAACAAGATTCTAACGCTCTATATACTAGCTTATTCGTCCTATATCCTCTAGCTACTTAATATTATCTACTTCTTACTATTAAAGCTTAAGTACTCTTAGCGCGTATAAGACTTAGCGCGTTAACGCGTTGTTACGATACTAAGCGGTAAGTAAGCTATTATATAGTACGCAATTAGGCTAGGCAATATAGCGTAGTAGAATATGTAACTATTTAGTAGTAAACACTCTAGAGTAAACACTCTAGAGTAAACGCTCTAGAATAAGCGCTCTAGAGCGAACGCTCTAGAGTAAGCGCTTAGGAATAAACGCTAGATAGCAAGTATATAGGAACGATAATAGACCTTTAAGACTATTGTGTTTAATCTCTTCTTTACCTCTTATCCTAATAGAGTATTACAACTAATACTTTAATTAGATTCTTATCTACCTATTAATACTTACATACCTCGTAATACTCTAATAAGAGCTAACTATTAATTAAGTTAAGTAACTAACTTGTTTATTAACCTCGCCTATCTTACAAAAGCCTACTTGCCCTTATTACCCTTACTAGTTCTAAAGACTTAATATATTAAATACCTTTAAGATAAGTGATACGTTAATAAACATAGACAACTAGCGTATAGGAGCAACCTATACTACTACTTCTAAGGTCGCTAAGCTAGACCTCTACTATAGAGAATAGAACAAGCTTAAGCTATAGATCCTACAACTTAATCTCTTCTTTAAGGTAGACTAAGTTTAAGATAAAGATAGAGCTATACTTGTATCGTCCTATATAAGGGGCAAGGTAGAGAAATAGGTTACGCTATACTTTAAGAAATACCTTAATAACAACAATAATAACTACGACAAGATATTTAAAAAATAGATTAAGTTTAAAGATAAAGTATAACAAGCCTTTCTACTAGCGAACAAGATAGTAGTAGTAGAGCGCGTAATATAGCAGCTACGACAATACAAGGTAGCAGTAGACTATACTAATAAATTCTAAAGCTACGCGATACAAATAGAATAGAACGACAAGTTATTAATAAGGATATTTTAATAGGAACTTAAGAGCAACGTTTAAGGCAAGCTAATACGTAGTAGAGCTGCGATTAAGACGTTAGAGAACCTAATAGAGGAAGTAATTTAAGTTAATAACTATATATATAAACACATAGTAGAAGCTAAGAATAGTAAAGTACTACGTATAGATAACAAGAAGTATAAACCTAAGTACGAGTACTAATATAAGAATAAGTAAGTTTAGAGTAGCTATAGACACTTTAGGCTAGACAAGATACACGTTAACAACGTAAACCTAGGAAAACAAGAATACTATTACTGTAAGAACCCTAAGGGAGTAGAAAGCTAAAAATACTACGAGTATAGTAAAACAGGGCACCTAGCAAAGAACTACTAAGTAAAAAACAAGATTATACAATAAATTAATATGCTTAAGAGGTAAGATAATAATAGAGAGGAAGAATAGGAAGTAATCCCTAGAAGAAGCTAAGAGAAGAGAGATTATAAGACTATAAACCTCTAGTAGTAAGATATAGGTAAGAGATACAACTACTATAGGATCGCTATAAAGCTAAGCAACCTTATAATAGACAATAAGGTAGAAGCTATAAATATACTACTAGGAGTGCAAAGCTACGTAAAGAGGCACTAGCTAAAGTAGAAGTACGCTAGGATAGACACTATAGAATACCTTTAGCTATACTAAAGAAGGGTAGGGTACAAGCGCAAGACGACGCTATATCTAGGAAGGCGAGTACACACAGCCTAGGACGAGAACAAAAAAGAAAACTAAGAGCCTAAGACTTCTAAATACAAAATAGCACCTAGAATACTAGAGCTAAGGTAAGAGAATACTAAGGTACAAGATAGATTTATAAAAGAAATCTAGAGACTAGTAGATAGCTACTACTTAGCAAAAGAATAGTAGGACAAGGAACGCTAGATATATAAAGTAAGGTAGACCTAGTAACATAAATTGTTATATACTAACAACAATTAGGCGCTAATTATTATAGATCTAGTGTTAATATAAGAACTATAATACTAGCTACACTTATACAACCTAAACTATCTACTACTATTATAGACAAGATATTACTACGACGACTACCTTACTTACTATTCTAAGAAGATAGGATCTAGATATTTCCCTTATAGGAGATCTAGATACAAATAGAACTAGAAAGAGTGTATAAATAACAAATGTAAACGACACCTATAGGATAAGTAGGAAGCTAAGTACTTTTTAGGAATAAGTAAAGAAGATATAAATACAAGTAAGATACTTGTAAACAACTAATATATTAACCTATTTTAGTAAACCTATACGCTAGATGTTACAGCAGTAACAAGGGAAACCGAGATAGAACTAATTAGTCTACGCTTAGCTACTAACAAAGCATAGGATAAGTAGGGTAATAACTTATAAGATAACGAGTTTAATTAGGAAGCTAACTATAATATAGATACGTAACAAATTCGTAAATTCGCGATCTTAGTAAACACGAAGCTACGAAGCTATTATGTGACGAATTTGTGAATTCGCGATCTTAGCAAATACGAAGTAACAAAGCTACTAAGATATTATTACTATATAGTTAGTAGTAATGCGCATTGTTAGGATAGTATTAGTAATTCAATCCTTTAACTATAGAACGCTAATACAAGATAGTTGTAAAATATCTTCTATTGTTTATAGTTATTATAGATCCTTATACAAACTTTTATTATTACCTTATAATCTACTAACCCTTTAAAGATAGGTACCTATAGTTAACAATAGGAGGCCTGTTACACTTTGCTAATTTAGTTATTGTAAGAAGTAAAGCGTAAGTAGCGCGTAGTCTAGCTAATATAATAGTAGAAAGCTTAACAAGTAAAGCCCCTAGGAGTAGTTATAAGTTAGATAGTACTATATAGGAAACGATTAAGGATTGCATAAATAAACTAATTAACGACAAAGAGGATATAAAGATAGTAATTAAAGCACTAGAAACGTAGAACAAGGAACTACAAGACTATTTAAAACAAAACAAAGTATAAATTAAAGCTATTATTAAAGGCTAGAACTAGATAGAATTAATTACCTAACGACTAGAAATAAGTGCAACAAAAAAACTACCTAAGATACCTGTCCTTAAGAAGTTTAATAAGATAAGGGAAAAACTAAGACCCTTTATAGCCTTAGTATAACTCTAGATAGACGTACAAGTACTATACTTTAACACAGAAGAAAAGAAGGTAATATATATTAGAATGTATCTTAAAGAAAATACAATAAGATAGTTTAAACCCTACTAGATAGACTATACGACACACGCTCTAATAACCTAAAAGGACAAAACAAGAGCTATCTTTAGAAGTTACAAATACTTTACTAGACGAATAAGAGCAGTATTTAGAGATACAGACATTACCTAATAAGCTAAAGAACGGCTAGAAAAGCTTACACAAAGCTAGAGTGTTCTAGAGTACGTATTATAGTTTAAATAACTATCGCAAAATACAGAGTAGAATAAGTTAGCCTTAATATTATAATTTAAACAAGGACTAAACTCGAAAATCTAATACAAAATAATTTATATAGAAAAACCCTAAACGCTAGAAGTCTTAAAATAATAGGTAATACAAATTAACGACGATCTTCGAGAATAGAAGAAGAACAAGTATAGAGGTTATACCTAGAATTAGGATAAAGGAGACCCTATAATCCTCAACGCTAATAAGGACAAGAAGAGGAAGGGGAATAAAAACTTTACGTACTTTAACTATAGCAAGAAAGGCTACTACGCGAAAGACTACTAATTATAAAAGAAAAGGGATATAGCATACTATAAATATAAGAAACTAAGATACTTTGCAAAAGACTATAGAAGTAAAAACCTAAGAAAAGACAAGGAAACTTAGTTAAAAATAACTAAGAACAAGAAAGAAGCACTAAAAGTATAAGCTAAACCTTAGGAGAAGGTAGTAGGAAGTAAAGAAGTATAACATATAATACTCTATTAGACCTTTTGTTATAACAACAACTACTATATATATCTTTCTAGTAAATAGAGAGTAGTATAGTTCCTATAGAAATAGAGATATAGAGTAGCTGCAACAAAAGAAAGTAGAACAAAAGTATAGCTAGAAGAGACAGCCTATATAATAGACCTACTAATAGAAGATTTAGAAGGAGAAGAACCTTAGACTCTATCAATCTAGGCCAAAGAACGAGCACTAGATAAAGAGACTACTACAGCTTCCTCTAAAGAACTACAAGAAAGTAAAAGACAAGTTAGTATAAGAGGTATAGAATATACCTAGCTAGATATATATAGCTACGACAGCTGTATAATAATAGATATAGAAGAATGAGACGAAGAATAGAGATTCGTTTAAATATACTTAATAGTTATAAGTATAGAGGAAGCGTACGAAGACTAGAAAGAACGTAATCCTAAAGAAATAAAGTTTACACTATTTTAAGAATAGATAAAGTAATATATAGTTGTAGTAGGAAGAATGCCTATATAAAAAGAATAGTAGTACCTTGTAAGAAAAATACGATAGATTAACAAAGCCTATACACTAAGAGTACTAGTAGTGTACTATATCCTAATAATAGATACACCTAGAAGAGATAAGTACTAGGAAGGGGATAACAAACTAATAGACCTAAAACATCTAGCACACTTTAAAGTATTATAGATATTATACCTAGATAGGAATTGTATTATACATAGAAACTCTAAAGTAAATAATAATATATAGCCTATATAGAGAAGAGGCTATAACTATACAAGAGCAATCCTAGTAGAAGACATCTAAGGATAGGAAATAATCTTAGAAGATAGATACGTAGTAGTAAGACCTAGTCTAAAACTATTAAAAAAATGCGTCTAAGGAGGACTATAGTACAAGTGCATATACGACGAATACCTAAAATACGAAGAATATAAGCTTAAAGTAGGCCTATAGCCTAAGAAAAATAGATAGTTTATAAAGAAGCCTAAGCAAGAATAGCTAGAAGGCGTAGGAGGCCTATATATTATAAAAATAGGTACTTACTAGGAAAGAAAAGTACGATTAATAATTGACAGCAGAGCTACAAGAAACTTTATATTAAAGAAGTTTATAGAAATACAAGGAATAAGGTATATAACAAAGAAATATCCTCGACAATTAAGCACGATTAAAGGAAAACTATTCTAAGAACCTATTAGATTTAAAACAGTTCCCTCTACATTAAAACTAGAAAGAATAATAATTAAGAATATAGTTATAGATATAACGATAATTGATAACAAATAAAACATAATACTAGGAATACTATAGTTATAAATAACTAACTTACAGATTAATTAGAGAACGAGAAAAATTAACTACTATAGAATAGACACGTTAAAAGCTAACATAAGCACTTATAAAGGAGAATTCCCTAAAGAGTATAAGAAATAGGAAAAACAACTTATAGAACCTAAAGATTACCTTCTAGAACATTAACTATAGGACCTAGCGATAGAACTAGTAGAAGGTAAAGACGTAAGATAGAGCCTAGTCTACTAGAAAATAGAAGAAGAATCTAAAATTAAACAAACATTTATCTAGAAAGCAATAAAAAAGGGATAGATAAGGGAATCTAAATCCTTAGTAGCGCACGGACTTATATTTGTAGATAAAAAAGGAACGAGCGACAAGAGACCCTACGTAGATTTTAGGAAAACTAACGCAATTATAAACAAAAACTAATACCTATTACTACAAATAGATAAAATGTAAGATAGATTACGAAGAGTAAGAATCTTTATAAAACTAGATATTTAGAACGCGTACTACTAGATTAGAATTAAAAAAGGAGATAAATAGAAGATAGTATTTAGAACATAGTATAGACTATACAAATATCTAGTTATACTATTTAGCTTAATAAACGCACTAGCAGCATTCTAAGAAAGGATTAATATAGTACTAAGAGAGTACTTAGACGTATTTATATTTGTATACCTAGATAATATCCTTATATTTTTAGAAATAGAGGAAGAACACGTACAACACGTACACAAAGTACTAGAGAAACTAGTAGAAAATAAACTATTCCTAAAAATAAGAAAATGCGAATTTTATACAAAGGAAACAGACTTCCTTAGATTTATTATTAAACTAGGAAAAATCAAGATCGACCTAGAGAAGATTAGATTAATTAACAAATAGCTAATACTAAAAAACCTAAAAGAAGTACAATAATTTTATAGGTTAGCTAACTTTTGTAGAAAGTTAATAATAAGATAGTTAGAAGATATAGAACTAATAACTAGACTTATAAAAAAGGATACGCTATTTAAGTAGACGAGAGAATGTAATAAAGTATTTAAGAAAATTAAAAGAAAGTTTACAGAAAACCTAGTTATTAGAATGTATAACCTAGACCTACTAGTAGTAGTAAAGATAGACGCGTCTAACTTAGTCTATAGAATAGCACTAATACAAGAAGATCTAGAAACTAATAAGGAGTATTTAGTCGAATACTTTTCTAAGAAAATAAAGCTAGTAGAGCTTAACTATCTAATCTACGACAAAGAGATGCTAGTAATATACAAAGTATTTAAGTAATAGAGAGTATATTTACAAGGAGTAAAACACTAGACAAAGGTCTATATAGACTATAAGAACTTTATAGGATTTATAATAAATAAAGAACTATTACAACGCTATATAAGATAGTAGGAGTTTCTATTAATATTTAATATAGAAATAATATACACAAAAGGGAAAGACAACTAATTTGTAGACGCCCTTAGTAGAAGACTAGACTTACAAGAAGAAGTAAGCGCTACTAGTATAGTTCTAATCAAGAACGAAGAAGGATATTTAGTCCTAAACACACCTAAAATAGCCGCAACACTTAAAAGAAAGAGTAGCGAGCTAGACGAATAGATTTAGGAAGAAACAAGAAAAGCCTCTAAAGAAATAGAGAAACTTAAGATTAAAGAAAGTCTCGCAAAAGCCTATAGAAGAACGTATATTCTAGGAAGAATATAAAGAGAATTTATATAATAGTTCTATAAACTACTAGTATATAGATATTAAGGAATTAACAAAATACTAGATAGACTACTAAGAGATTACTATATCCTAAGAGCAAGACAACTAGTAATAGAAGTACTACGAGATTGTATAGAATACTAAAAGAATAAGCACAGTAGGTATATACTATATAGAAAGTTATAACTAGTAGAAGTACTAGAACAACTATAGAGAGTTATTACAATAGATTTTATTACAAAACTACCTAAGTTAAAAGACCTAATATTAGGAGTTAAGTACGACAGAATCCTAATAATAGTAGATAAACTTACAAAGTACTTATATTTTAGACTATATAAAGAGAAAAGTAGAATAGAAGTCGCAGCACACTAGGTTCTAGGAACTATAATTAGCTAACATAGACTACTAGACAAGATTATAATAGATAGAGACGTAAGATTTACATTAAAACTATAAGAAACAATAATAGTATAATTAGAAATTAAATATACAATGTTAATAGCATACTACCTACAGATAGACAGATAATTAGAACGTATAAATTAAATAGTAGAACAATACTTAAGATACTACCTTAATTACAACTAGAATAACTAGGTACAGCTACTACTTATAGCACAGTTAGCATTTAACAGCGCAAAGAATAAGATAATAGGAGTATTACTCTTCTTTGTAAACTATAGATTTAACCCTAGTATATATAGAATACTAAGACTAGAAATATCTTAGTCCTTAAGAGGAGAAAACTTTACCAATAGACTTAAAGACATACACAAGTAACTAAGATAGGATGTAGAATTCCTACATAATTAAATAGCAAAGTATTACGATAGGAAATATAAAGAGGGACCCTAATTTAGAAAGGGAGAAAAAGTATAGTTAGTATAGAAAAATATTAAGAGTAAGAGACTAAGCCTAAAACTAGACTACGTTAAGATAGGACTATACAAAATCAAGAAAGAAGTTACGCTAGTTATATTTAAACTAAAGCTACTAAATAAAATAAGGATATACCTAACTTTCTACGTAGCACTACTCGAGATAGTACTACAAAACGTAGAACTACTAGTGTACAAAGTAGACACGTATAGAGAACAAGAAGAATAAGAAGTAAAAGAAATCCTAGTATACTAGTTCTATAACAGCAGGAACTACTATCTAGTAAAATAGATAGGCATAGACGAAAAAGGACAACTATAGGAAGAAATATAGGAACTAGAAGATAACCTTAATTACTCTAAGAAACTAGAGGACTTCTAAAGTCAAAACCCTCTAGAACGCCTAGTAGCAAGTTAAGAAAACTAACAATACTATTACTAGATAGAGAGGTAATAGGAGCACCTAATATAACAGGAGCTAGAGCAACCTCTACTATATTATCTAAATCTAATTCAGCCTCTAAGGCACGAGACTATTTAGACGACTTAGCGTTATTATAAGCCTTTATCTTCTAAAGACGCTTAACATAGAAATAAAGCTCTACTAGCTTATAAAGAGTTAACTCGCGCTTGGCTTTAGTAGTAGTAAGCTATAATAATAATTGCGCTTAAGCCCTATTAACAGCTCGCTCTATATAACTTAGTAGAAGGAGACTATATAGAAATTAAACACTTACACTCTATAAGCAAAACCCTAGAGGAAATACACTTATACTAGATATTAGCGAGAATATACTCGTTATAGTGTTTACTATCCTTTAAAGATATAAGACAAGTAAGACCTAATTTAGTATAACAACAATACAAGAACATCTTAACCCTGTTGCAAATAATACAAGCTATAAGGAGAAGTTTGTTATAATAAGACTAAGATAGTATAGAGAGTAATAAAGAACTAAGGATTAACAAAGAAATAGGATTAATAACCTTAGTACTAGCATAGAGAAATAAGGGACCGCGTAAAAGAGGGAATAGTGTTATAGTAGTAATAAGAGAAACTAAGATAGAACTAATTAGTCTACGCTTAGCTACTAACAAAGCATAAGATAAGTAGGGTAATAACCTATAGGATAATAAGTTTAATTAGGAAGCTAACTACAACATAGATACGTAATAAATTCGTAAATTCGCGATCTTAGTAAATACAAAGCTACGAAGCTATTATGTAACAAATTTGTAAATTCGCGATCTTAGCAAATACAAAGTAACAAAGCCGCTAAGATATTATTACTATATAGTTAGTAGCAATGCGCATTATTAGGATAGCATTAGCAATTTAATCCTTTAACTATAGAACGCTAATACAAGACAGTTGTAAAACATCTTCTATTGTTTATAGTTATTGTAGATCCCTATACAAACTTTTGTTATTACCTTATAATCTACTAACCCTTTAAAGACAGGTACCTGTAGTTAACAATAGGAGGCCTATTACACTAGAAAAGTGTAAACGCTATAAAGAGATTAAGATACTACAAGGATTCTAGTAAAGGATAAATAAAGATTACAAGATTAAGTCTTTTTTAGGCGAATAGCTAACGCTAAATATATATCTAGAAGCTATAACGCTATTAACGCTAAAAGACTTATTAAACTCCTAGTAAGGATAAAAAGAGAAAGAATAAAGGTATTAGTAGATTTAGAGTTATTTGTAAACCTAATTACACCTAAAGTAGTAGAACGAGTAAGACTCTAACTACAAGCAAAGAAGACACTATATCTAATCTATATTACGAATAGACAACTAATACTAGGAAACCTAATAGTTAGTAACAAAGTAACTATAGAGATTATTATTTAAGGACACAGTATAAGGATTACCCTAGACGTATTAGTTTTAGCTAACAAAAACGTTATACTAGGACTCCTATAGCTATAAGAGTTTAATCCTAGAGTTAATTAGAAAAACTAGAACCTCTCGTTTAATAACTACGAAGACGCACGTAGATCTAAGCCTACGTATTAGTAGTAATTAATAGTAGATAAGAAGGTACTACACAAGATAGTAGCTTTAATAACAACTTATTAAGAGAAAATAAGCACCTCTACAAGTACTAGTAGGGCGCTAAGCTAAGAAGTAAGAGTAGAGGAGTAACGCGTAACTTCTAAGATCCTAGAACAATATAAGAAGTTTAGCTACTTATTTGTAGAAGAGACAGATACACTAGCATTGCTTAAGTACTAACCTTAGGACTATATAATTAAGTTATAGGAAAGAAAGGAGCTACCTTTTAGGCCTATTTACTAATTAACAGAGAGTAAATTAGCAACACTCTAAGAAAGACTAAACTAAGACCTAAAGAAAGGATACATACGAGAATCCTCGTTATTAGTAGGATTCCTAATTCTCTTTATACTAAAGAAGAAGAGACTACTAAGAATGTGCGTAGACTACTAAAAGCTAAACAATATTATAGTAAAAGACTAATACTTACTACCTAATATAAACAAACTCTAAGATAGGCTAAGTAGAGCGAAGATTTTTACGAAGCTAGACCTAAAGGATAGATACTACCTAATACAAATTAAGGCAGGTAAAGAGTAGAAGATAGCGTTCTAAATACGCTATAGATATTATAAGTATATAGTAATGCCCTTTAGACTAATAAATATACTAGCAACGTTCTAAAGACTAATTAACAATATATTACAAGAATACTTAGATAAGTTTATTATAGCTTACCTAGACGACATACTAATATATTCTAAAGAAGAAGGCGAGCACGTAGAGTAAGTAACAATAGTACTACAGTACTTAGACTAATACAACCTACAACTAAAGCTAAAGAAGTGCAAATAGTATAAGATAGAAGTAAAGTTTCTAGGATATATAATAGGTATTAACAAAGTTAAGATAAGCTAAGAAAAGATTAAAGTAGTAGAAGAATAGAAGGAACCTAAGATAGTTAAGGACGTATAATTGTTCCTAGGATTTATTAACTTTAACTAATACTTTATAGAGAGATTTTTAAAGAAAGCACTACTACTTACAAAGCTTACAAGAAAAGACATAATATAAGAATAAGGAGTAGAGTAGAAATAAGCTTATAAGGAGCTTAAGCAAGCCTAAATTACACTACTAGTTTTAAAGTAATTTTATAGTAACAAGACCCTAGTAATTAAGATAGATATATCTAATCTAGCTTATAAAGCAATAGCGCTACAAGAGCATAAAGGGAAATAGCATCTAATTATATACTATTTAGGGAAGTTTATAGAGCAAGAGGAAAGATACAATATATACAATAAGGAGCTACTTACAATAGTTAATACGCTTAAATATTAGAGAGTATACGCTAAAAGTATAATAGAAGTAATTATCAAGATAGACTATAAGAACCTAACATACTTTATAACAAGTAAGAAGTTAAAGGATAGATAGATATAATAGTTAGAACTACTAAGATAGTACAAATTCAAGATTTAGTATATACTAAGTAAGGAAAATAGCTAAGTAGACGCGCTTAGCTAAAGACACAATATCGTAGGAAAGAGACAAGTAGTAGAAGAAGCTATACTCTAGGACAATAGACAAGGATACCTAGTACTAAACACACGACTAGTAGAGGAGCAAGAAATTAACAACCTAGTTAAGATTACAAACAAGGTTCTAGAAGAATTACAAGAAGTAATTATACGATAGTACTATAACAACCTAGTATATAAGTACCTAGGGATTGCACAAACTATAAAACTAATCTAGAGAAACTATAGATTTAGCAAGATAAAGGAGAAAGTAACGCAGTTTATTAAGGAATACGTAGATTACTAGAAGAATAAGTACAAGATACATGCACCTTATAGAGAAATATAAGTAATTAAGATACTAGAAGAACTATAGACAGACGTTATAATAGACTTTATTATAGGACTACTAACGTTAAAGGACCTAGTAATAGGAATAGGATACAATACAATAATAGTAATCGTAGACTAATTTACAAAATACGCTAAGATAGAGAAATTCTAAAGTAACTATATAGTAGATTAGCTAGGACACGTACTACTAGACGTGCTAATATAAAGATATAGGATACCTAAGAGCATTATTAGCGATAGAGATAAGCTTTTTACGTCTAATTACTAGATAACGCTACTTATAGCAATAGGGACAAAAAGAAAGCTATTAACAGCCTATTATCTGCAGATAGATAGATAGATAGAATAGACTAATAGGATATTAAAGATATACCTAAGGATTTACAGCAACTAGAAGTAGAACAATTAGGTATTACTATTACCTATAGTATAGTTAGCTTATAATAACAAGTACTTAGAAGTAATAGGTAAAATACTATATTTTGCAAACTATAGGACACACCCTAATTTATTTAAGAGAATACTACTAGGACCTAAGATAAAGGTAGTATTAGTTAGAATAGAAGATATATAAGAACTCTATAATAGGATAAGGAAAAAACTAGAGAAAGCTTAGAAATAAAGCATTTTATATATTAATAAAAAATAAAAAATAGCACCTTAGCTAAAAGAAGGAGATAAGGCGTATCTTTATACAAAGAATCTACGAACAAAGTAACCTAGTAAAAGACTAGATTATATTAAGGTTAGACTATTTTTAGTTAAGGAAGACAATAGGCTAGTAACAAAAACACTAGAACTACCTAAAGACGCTAGGGTACACCCTAAGTTCTATATAAGCCTACTAGAACTAGCTAAGTCTAAAACACTAGTACAGCAACAATTCTAATATTAGAAGGAGGAAGACAACAAGTTCGAAGTCGAAGACCTATAAAGATATTAAGAAATAGGACGCGACGCCTTCTAAAGTATATAGTTTCTCTAAGAGTAGCTAGTAAAATAAAAAGGCTACTTAGCGAGCGAAAATATATAAGAACCTAAAGCTAATCTATAGAATTATTAGTAGATGCTTAAGAAAGTAAGAAGTAAGTACAACATACTAGGATATATAGGATGTACGAAGCTATAGCTAAAACACAATAGATATATTAGTAGAAGAAAGTTCTATAATAAACCTAACTGCGCAGAGCCTACAAAGCGCCCTTAGTTGTAATAAACTTATCTAATAAGCTAATAGTAGACTAGATAGTAGAGGAAGAGGCGATATCGATAGTAGTAGTAGAATAGTTAAGAACCTGCGCTAAGACCTTATTACCTTCCTACTCTAACTCTAACGCTAGGCACAAGGCCTTATAGCAAGTACGCTCTTTAGTAGATTTTAATATTTTCTTATTACGTAGCAAACAAGTAATAACAATAGCAAGAAGTTTTTTATCGTTATTAACCTTTTTGTAGAACTCTTCGCAAGTTCGATTAAGAGACTCTTAGGTTATACTAACGTAAGGACGCCCTATACAAGTACACTTAGCACACTTTAGAGTAGAATCTAGTATAACATAGTAAGGAATACCTAAGAGAGAACAATATAGATAAGGTGTTTTAGAAATATAGTTTATAGTAAGGATTTCTAATAAGAGACAAAGTCTACAAGACTACAAGGGAAGTAATATTATAGTAGGATAGTTTTTAACTAGAAGGCGGGGCAAACCGCTTATAAGCTAGACCTAGCTAATAGAGGCCTAGGCCTAAGGACAGACCTAGCGTAAGAAAGGGAGATAGTATTACAATACTAAGCGGTAGGTAAGCTATTATATAGCACGCAATTAGGCTAGGTAATACGGCGTAGTAGAATATATAACTATTTAGTAGTAAACGCTCTAGAGCAAACGCTCTAGAGTAAACACTCTAGAATAAGCGCTCTAGAGTAAACGCTCTAGAGTAAGCGCTTAGGAATAAACGCTAGATAGTAAGTATATAGGAACGTCAATAGACCTTTATAGACTATCGTGTTTAATCTCTTCTTTACCTCTTATCCTAATAGAGTATTACAACTAATACTTTAATTAGATTCTTATCTACCTATTAATACTTACATACCTCGTAATACTCTAATAAGAGCTAACTATTAATTAAGTTAAGTAACTAACTTGTTTATTAACCTCGCCCGTCTTATAGAAGCCTACTTACCCTTGTTACCCTTACTAGTTCTAAGGACTTAACACGCGTCTACTATATTAATAAAGAAGGCTTCTTTCTAGCCTTTAGAGACGCGTTTTTTAACGTATTTACGTACGAGAATTATAAAAAGGCCTTTAAGGTATCTAGATTAGTTCTTATTAACGCGTAGGAAGTCCTTAATTACTTTAAAGTATAGCTACGTACTCTACTAGGACCCCTACTACCTAAGACGCTATAGTAGTTAAAGACTCTAAGCAATATATACAAATTTAGCTCTTAGTTAAAGCTTATAAGTAGCTTTTTCGTATAATTACTAGAACTAGCCTAGTAAGAGTTCTTGTAGCTTATTAAAAGAGCTAAACTTATACTATATTAAAACGCTCTTATAAGCTCCTAGATTATAGAGCTTAAAGAGTAATTAGTAGAGATAATAAAGTGTAAAACGCGTAAATAAAAGTAGATTTAGTATAGTAGTATATTAGAGTATAGTACTAGAGCGTCGTACGTAGCTATAGAGGCGTCTAGCGAGACTTAGAGGGTAAAGAAGGCTCGTAGTAGTAAGTAGGCTTAACTAGCTTAACTAGGTTAATAGCGTTGTAAGAACTATAATAAGATAGAGTATAACGCTTATACGTACTAAAAAGATATAGAAGAAGATTCTAAATCTATTACAAGTGCATTATACGTAGTATTCCTAGTACTAAGTAAAAGTAACTAGCTTAGTAGTTTAACTAGCTTACTAGTAGAATACGTTAGCCTTATAATAATTATATAAATTTATTTTTACTATAGTAGTTATCTTATAAATAGTCTAACTCTCTCTTATTACTAGCCTTAGTTAGAGCGTCTACCTCTATATTAAACTCTCTTAGAATATACTATAATATAACTATTCTACTAACTATTAAAAGTAACTTAATACTTTCTTTTAATTATAGAAACTCTTTTAAGTTCTTTATAATCTACTTATATTATAAAAGTAAGTTATATTTAGGAGTTAAAGTATCTTATAACTAAAAAGACTTATATTAGACTTCTAGTTATAAATTAATTAATTACTCTCTCTTTTCTATCTCTAGCCTTACGCTCTATAATAGTCTTAGCTAGGTCTCTTAAGATAGTAGTAAGCTAGATCTTTAGTAATTATTTTTTTAAGGTACTAGTTTCTTTATTATATTAGTTATACTAATATAGTCTATTTCTTTATATATAAGATTTTTTATTCGAATTCTTTATTATAGTAAAAAAATAGTACTAAGGAGAAGATTATATAATCCTAATATTACTTACTAAGGTAATTAGGTACTAGATTATTAGTCTTACTAATTCTTAAGTATATAGAGTTAATTATATATAGCTTTTTACTTAGATAGTTATTTAATTAACTTTTTACTTATATAAAGATTATTATTTATACTTTTATTTTCTATTATAGTTATAAGCCTAGTACTTTAAGATTATAGATTATATTCTCTTTATATAATCTTACTTACTAAGTACTAAAAGAATAATTATTCTACTCCTAAAAAGTACTCCTTAAATATAAGTAATAATAATATAATTACTATAAGTAATATACTCCTTAAGAGTTAATTAGACTAGCCTAACTAGTTTATATAACTTAAATCTTATATATAAAATAAGATAATCTAAGATTAAATTAATCTAGAAAGTACTATAGTTCTACTAATAAATAAGTAAGAGGTAAAGTATCTAGAGCTCTTTTTAATTCTAATTCTTATCTAAGAATTAACTATTACTACTATAAAAGAGTAATAAGAAGATTATAAAAAAGTATAAATTAAGTATATTACTTAAGAAGCTATAAGAAAACTTATAATTAGTAATTAAGATAAAGATATATAAAAGTATAATCTTATATTAGTAAAATAAATAAATAAGTAGTAAAGCTTAATAATATTAGGAAATAAATTAATAAAACTATCTAATCTAATATTTTAACTATAGCTAGAATAAAGAACCTTATAAATAAGTAGGTTATAGTATAAGCTCTAATTTATTAGCTTAAAAATAATCTAGTACCTATAAATAATAATACTACTAAGCTTATACGCTAATAATATAGAAAGTATTTAAAGAAAGCCTAGAGTAGTAAAATTAGACTAGAAAAGTAGTTTAATAAATAGTAGATCCTATATAGTAAAGCTTAGGCGTATAAAGTTTTTAAAGATAAAAGTTAACTAGTACTTACTAACTTTTTAAACGCGATTAGAGTAAAGATTACTCTAATTTAAGTAATTAATATACGCTAATATATTATAATAACCTTAGCTCTAAATATATAAGTTATTTTATTAGATTAACTTATAAAGGTTTTTACCTAAATACTCTAAGAGTAAGTAATTATTATTTTAATAAGAAAAAGATTAAGAGTATTCTTAGCCTCTTTTACTAGATTAGAAGCTAAGCTAAACTAATTAGGATTAGCTTATAAACTATACCTATACAAGATTAAGGGGGGCTATAGATAGGATCTAATCTTATATTATAAGCTCTAAATAGAATTAATAAGATAAACTCTATAAGAAATATATCTAATAATAATCTTTAATAAAGATTAGAAGAAAATCTCTAAGTACTTATTATTACCTAAATAGGTAGATCTCTAAAATTAGATTAAATAAGCTAGATAGAAAATATCTAATAATCTTCTAGTAAATAAGGCTTTAGTAAGCTATCTAGGATTAGTATTAGCTACTACGAGCTTACCTAAATTATATCGAGTAGTACTTTAACTTATAATAACTACTTATCTTTATAGCTAAGTAATATATATCCTATATTACTAAATTAATTACTACAATTAACGTTACCTTATCTTATCTAATAAGTAGTCTAGTAGGGTTTATAACAAAAGCTATCTATAAGAACTAACTATTATACCTACTCTAATTCTAAATAGTTAATACTATTATTACTTATAAAAGGTCTTAATATATTATAGTATAGTAGAACTATATATAATTAGGGAGGCTTAGGTTAGCTATATAGCTCTAAGTAGGCACTAATAAAGGATTAGATAGAGTAGGTAGCTTCTAATATAAACTTATTATATAGCTACTTAAGCTATATATCTTAACTTATCTCGCTAACTATAGGTTACTAATTACCTCCTACTTCTACGTATATCTTACGATACTATAATATATTTTTAAGTAGGTAACTTACTTAGGTAGGTAAATTAGGTATAAACTACGTTACACTAGTTATCTACTAAGTTAGAAGCTATATCTAGAGGTATTTACTATACTAGATAGGTATAGTATCTCTACTATATCTATTTCGTAGGCTAAGAGGATTTTAGTAGCTAAAAGAGAGAGTGTTAAATATAGCTTTTATAAAAAGATAGGTAATCTATACCTACTAAAGATTCTAGAAAGATATAAAAAGTGTAGTACTATTATAGTAGTAATAAGAGAAGTTAAGATAGAACTACTTAGTCTCGACTTAGACGCTAACAAAGTATAAGACGAGTAAGGTAATAACCTTAATTAAGAAACTAACTATAACTAGAGTACGTAACAAATTTATAAATTTATAATCTTAGTAAATATAAAGTTATAAAGCTATTATATAATAAATTTATAAATTCGTAATCTTAGTAAACACGAAGTAACAAAGTTACTAAGGCTATAGTAATATTTAATAGTAGAGATATTTATTATTAGGATAGTATTAGTAATTTAATCCTTTAACTATAAAACGCTAATACAAGATAGTTGTAAAACATCTTCTATTATTTATAGTTATTATAGATCCTAATATAAACTTTTGTTATTACTTCCTAATCTACTAACTCCTTTAATAGGTACCTATAGTCGACAATAGACAGCTTATTACACCTTGCTAATTTAGTTATTACAAGAAGTAAAGCGTAAATAGCGTATAGTTTAGCTAACACGATAGTAGAAAGTTTAACTAAAAAAGTAGCTAAAGTACTTATAAGTAGTTATAATTTAGATAATATAGTATAGAAGGATATTAAGAACTATATAAATAACTTAATCTCTAAGAAAGAAAATATAAAGATATTAATTAACGCATTAGAGACCTAGAATAAAGAACTCTAGGATTACGTAAAATAAAACAAAGTATAGATTAAAGCTATTATTAAAGGATAAAATTAGATAGAATTAATTACGTAACGCCTAGAGATAAGTATAATAAAGAAACTACTAAAGATACCTATTCTTAAAAAGTTTAATAGAATAAGAGAGAAATTAAGACCCTTTATAGCCTTAGTATAACTCTAGATAGATATACAAGTACTATACTTCGATATAAAAGAAAAGAAAGTAATATATATTAGACTATACCTTAAAGAAGACGTAATAAGATAGTATAAACTATACTAAATAGACTATACAATACACTCTCTAATAACCTAGAAGGACAAAACTAGAGCTATTTTTAGAAGTTATAAATACTTTACTAAAAGAATAAGAGTATTATTTAGGGATATAGATATTACCTAATAAGCTAAAGAAAAACTTAAAAGGCTTACACAAAGTAAAAGTATTCCTAAATACGTATTATAGTTTAAATAACTATTACAAAATATAGAATAAAATAAGTTAGCCTTAATATAACATTTTAAGTAAGAACTAAACTCTAAGATTTAATACAAAATAATCTATATAGAGAAACTACTAACACTAGAAGCCCTAAAACAACAAGTAATCTAAATTAATAACGATCTCCGCGAATAGAGAAAGAATAAATATAGTAACTAAACTAGAAACTAGGACGTTAGAGACCCTATAATCCTTAACGCTAATAAGGATAGGAAGAATAGAAAGAACAAAGACTTTACGTACTTTAACTATAGTAAGAAAAGCTACTATATAAAAGATTACTAATTATAAAAGAAAAAAGATATAGTATATTATAAATATAAGAAACCTAGACACTTTATAAAGGATTATAAAAGTAAAGACCTAAAGAAAGAAACTTAGTTAAAAATAACTAAAAAAAAGAAAGAAGTACTACAAGTATAGGCTAAACCTTAAGAAAAGGTAACTAAGAGTAAAGAAGTACAATATATAATACTCTACTAAACCTTTTATTATAATAATAACTACTATATATACTTTTCTAGTAAGTAAGGAGTAGTATAGTTCCTATAGAGATAGAGATATAGAGTAGCTATAATAAAAGAAAGTAGAATAAAAGCATAGCTAAAAGAAATAGCTTACGTAATAGACTTACTAGTAGAAAAACTAAAAAGGGAAGAGCCTTTAGTACTATTAATCTAGGCTAAAGGACTAGCACTAGATAAAGAGACTACTATAACTACTTCTAAAAGACTAAGAAGAAGTAAGAGATAAGTTAGTATAAGAGGTATAAAGTATATCTAGCTAATAATATATAGCTATAATAGCTATATAATAATAGATATAGAAGAATAAAACAAAGAATAGAGATTTATTTAAATATACTTAATAGTTATAAGTATAGAGGAAGTATATAAAGACTAGAAAGAACGTAATCTTAAAGAAATAAAGTTTATACTATTTTAAGAATAGATAAAGTAATATATAGTTATAGTAGGAAAAATACCTATATAGAGAGAATAGTAGTACCTTATAAGAAAAACGCGATAGATTAATAAAGCCTATACACTCAGAGTATTAGTAGTATACTATATCCTAATAATAGATACACCTAAGAAAGACAAATACTAAGAAGGGGATAATAAAATAATAGACCTAAAATATCTAGTATATTTTAAAGTATTATAGATATTATACCTAGATAAGAATTATATTATATATAGGAACCCTAAAGTAAATAATAATATATAGCCTATAAGAAAAAGAGGTTATAACTATATAAGAGTAATTCTAGTAAAAGATATCTAAGGATAGAAAATAATCCTAGAAGATAGATACTTAGTAGCAAGACCTAGACCTAAACTAACTAAGAAATACATCTAAGGAAGACTATAGTACAAATATAAGAATAATAAATATCTAAAATATAAAGAATATAAACTTAAAATAGGGCTATAGCCCTAGAAAAATAGATAATTTACAAAATTACCTAAGTAAGAAAAGCTAGAAAGTATAAGAGGCCTATATATTACAAAAACAAGTATATACTAAGAAAAGAAAGTATAATTAATAATTAATAGTAGAGCTATAAAAAACTTTATATCTAAGAAGTTTATAGAAATACAAGGAATATGTTATATAACAAAGAAATACCCCTAATAACTAAGTATAATTAAAGGAAAACTATTCTAGGAACCTATTAGGTTTAAAACAATTTCCTCTATATTAGAACTAGAAGAGATAACAATTAAAAATATAGTTATAGATATAACAACAATTAATAATAAATAAGATATAATACTAGGTATACTATAGTTATAGATAACTAACCTATATATTAATTAGAGAATAGGAAAGATTAGCTACTAAAGAATAGATATATTAAAAGCTAATATAAGCACCTACAAAGGAGAATTTCCTAAAGAATACAAGAAATAGGAAAAATAGCTTATAGAGCTAGAAGACTACCTTCTAGAATATTAACTATAGGATTTAGCGATAGAACTAGAAGAAGGTAAAGACGTAGGATAGAGCCTAGTCTATAGAAAAATAGAAAAAGAATCTAAAATTAAACAAGTATTTATTAAAAATGTAATTAAGAAAGGATAGATATAAGAATCTAAATCCTTAGTAGTATATAGACCTATATTTATAGACAAGAAAGGAACTAGGAATAAAAGACCTTACGTAGATTTTAAGAAAACTAACGCAATTATAAACAAGAACTAATACTTACTACTATAAATAGATAGAATATAAGATAGACTATAAAGAGTAAGAATCTTTACAAAACTAGATATCTAAAACACCTACTACTAGATTAGAATTAAAGAAAGTAATAAATAGAAAATAGCGTTTAGAACATAGTATAGACTATATAAATACCTAGTTATACTATTTAGATTAATAAACGCACTAGTAGTATTCTAAAAAATAATTAATATAGTACTAAGAGAGTACTTAGACGTATTTATATTTGTATACCTAGACAACATCCTTATATTCTTAGAATTAGAAGAAGAATACGTACAACACGTATACAAAGTACTAGAGAAACTAGTAGAAAATAAACTATTTCTTAAATTAAGAAAATGCGAGTTCTATATAAAGAAAATAGATTTCCTTAGATTTATTATTAAACTAAGAAAAATTAAGATTAACCTAGAAAAGATTAGATTAATTAATAAATAGCTAACACTAAGAAACCTAAAAGAAGTATAATAATTTTATAGGTTAGCTAACTTTTATAGAAAGTTAATAGTAAGATAGTCTAAAGATATAAAACTAATAACAAAACTTATAAAGAAAGATATACTATTTAAATAGACCTAAGAATACAAGGAAGTATTTAACAAGATTAAAAGAAAGTTTATAGAAAACCTAGTTATTAGAATATATAACCTAGACCTACTAGTAATAGTAAAAATAGACGCGTCTAACTTAGTCTATAGAATAGTACTAATATAAGAAGACCTAGAAACTAAAAAAGAGTACTTAGTTAAATACTTCTCTAAGAAAATAAAAATAGTAGAACTTAACTACCTAATATATAACAAAGAAATACTAGTAATCTATAGAGTATTTAAATAATAGAGAGTATATCTATAAAGAGTAAAGTATTAGATAAAGGTCTATATAGACTATAAGAATCTTATAGGATTTATAATAAATAAAGAGTTGTTATAATAATATATAAGATAGTAGGAATTTCTATTAATATTTAATATAGAAAATATATATATAAAAGGAAAAGATAACTAATTTATAGACGCTCTTAGTAGAAGACTAAACTTATAAGAAGAAGTAAATACTACTAGTATAGTTTTAGTTAAGAATAAAGAAGGATATCTAGTCCTAAATATACCTAAAATAGCTACTACACTTAAAAAAACAAGTAGTAAACTAAATAAATAGATTTAGAAAGTAACTAAAGAAGTATCTAAAGAAATAAAGAAACTAAAAACCTAAAAAAGATTTATATAAGTCTATAGAAGAATATATATTCTAAGAAAGATTTAAAGAGAATTTATACAATAATTCTACAAATTACTAGTATATAGATACTAAGGTATTAATAAAATATTAGATAGACTCCTAAAAGATTACTATATCCTAAAGGTAAGATAACTAGTAATAGAAGTACTATAAGACTATATAGAATACTATAAAAATAAATACAATAGATATATACTATACAAAATACTACAACTAGTTAAGATACTAGAATAACTATAGAGAGTTATTATAATAGACTTTATTACAAAGTTACTAAAGTCTAAAGACCTAATATTAAGAGTTAAGTATAATAAAATCTTAATAATAGTAGATAAACTTATAAAGTACTTATACTTTAGACTATATAAAGAGAAAAGTAAGATAGAGGTTACTATATACTAGGTTCTAGGAACTATAATTAGTTAATATAGACTACTAGATAAAATTATTATAGATAGAGATATATAATTTATATTAAAACTATAGGGAACAATAATAGCGTAATTAGGAATATAATATATAATATCTATAGTATATTATCTATAAATAGATAGATAATTAGAACGAATAAATTAGATAATAGAATAATACTTAAGATACTACCTTAACTATAACTAGAATAATTAGGTATAACTACTACCTATAGTATAGTTAGTATACAATAGCGTAAAGAATATAGTAATAAAAGTATTACCTTTCTTTATAAACTATAGATTTAAGCCTAACGTATACTAGACACTAAGAAGTTAGATATCCTAGTCTCTAAGAGGAGAAAACTTCGCTAATAGACTTAAAGACATATATAATTAACTAAGATAGGATATAGAATTCCTATATAATTAAATAGTAAAATACTACAACAAGAAATATAAAAAGAGACTCTAATTTAAAAAGAGAGAAAAAGTATAGTTAGTATAAAAGAATATTAAGAGTAAATAGCTAAGTTTAAAACTTAATTATATTAAGATAAGACTATACAAAATTAAGAAAGAAGTTATACTAGTTATATTTAAATTAAAGCTACTAAGTAAGATAAAGATATATCTAACATTCTATATAGCTCTACTAGAACAAGTACTATAAAAAGTAGAACTACTAGTATATAAAGTAGATATATATAGAGAATAAGAAGAATAAGAAGTTAAAGAAATCTTATAGTACTAGTTTTATAATAGTAGAAACTACTATCTAGTAAAATAGATAAGTATAGATAAAAAAGGATAACTATAAGAAAAAATATAGGAACTAGAGGACAACCTTAATTATCTTAAGAAACTAGAGGAGTTCTAAAGTTAAAACCCTCTAGAGCGCCTAGTAGCGAACTAAGAAAACTAATAGTACTACTACTAGATAGAGAGGTAATAGGAGCGCTTAATGCGACAGGAGCTAGAGCAGCCTCTACTGCATTATCTAAATCTAACTTAGCCTCTAAGGTACGAGACTATTTAGATAACTTAGCGTTATTATAAGCCTTTATCTTACAAAGACGCTTAATATAAGAATAAAGCTCTACTAGCTTATAAAGAGTTAACTTACACTTAGCCTTAGCTATAGCTAGCTATAACAACAATTTTACTTAAGCTCTATTAATAGCTCGCCTTATATAATTTAGTAGAAGGAGATTACATAGAAATTAAATACTTATACTTAGCTAGCGAAACCCTAGAAGAAATATATTTATATTAAATATTAGCGGTAATATACTTATTATAGTGCTTACTATTATTTAAAGATATAAGACAAGTAAGGCTAAGCTTAGCGTAACAACAATAGAGAAATATCTTAACCCTGTTACGAACAATACGAGCTACAAGAAGAAGCTTGTTGCGCTAGGAACGAGACGGCATAGGGAGTGATAAGGAACTAGAGATTAACGAAGAAATAGGATTAATAACTCTAGCCCTAGCACAGAGAAATAAGAGACCGCGTAGAAGAGGGGATAGTGTTATAGCAGTAACAAGAGAAGTTGAGATAGAACTAATTAGTCCTGACTTAGACGCTGACGAAGCATAGGACGAGCGGGGTAATAACCTCGATTAGGAAACTAACTACAACTAGGACACGTGACAAATTCGTAAATTCGCGATCTTGGCAAACACGAAGTCGCGAAGCTATTATGTGACGAATTTGTAAATTCGCGATCTTGGCAAACACGAAGCAACGAAGTCGCCAAGGCTACGGTAATATTTAACAGTAGAGATGTTCATCATTAGGATGGCATCGGCAATTCAATCCTTTGACCACAGAACGCCAATACAAGACAGTTGCGAAACATCTTCTATTGTTCATAGTTATTGCAGATCCCAACACGAACTTTTGTCATCACCTCCCAATCCACCAACCCCCTTGACAGGTACCTGTAGTCGACGACAGACAGCCTGTTACAAGTACAACTGTCCTCAGGGTTCACTTGGTGCAAATCTGAAAGAATAACTGCTAAAGCTTGTCCATCGAGATTCTCACCTGGGAGATGCCATCAACTTCCGCATCTTTCATCGTCGTGTGGCTGACTCGAATCTCATCCCGACTAATGTTACTTTTATCGCACATGCTGCGGAAGATGCCACCTTCCCTATCATAGAGTTTCAAGGGCGTATCCAGCTCCGCTATTTGTCCCGCATCCATGACGAGAACCCGATCATAATGAATAATCGTTTTCAGACGGTGAGCAATGCATAAAACCGTCTTATCCTGCAAGTTTGCAATTGTTTCGGTAACTTGTCGATCCGTTTCAAAGTCTACCGCTGATGTGGCTTCATCGCAAATGATAATTCGCGAGTCTCGGACCAGTGCTCTCGCGAGCGCGAGGAGTTGCCGTTGTCCAAGAGAGAAGTTCTGTCCATCGACCGCGACCACAGAGTCGAGCTGGACGGGATAGGCGTGCTTCTGGTCTCGACTGCCAACGAGACCAGCCTGCTGCAATGCGCGCCACAGATCGTTATCAGAGTGCTGATTGTACGGGTCCAGGTTGTCCCGGACGCTTCCCTGGAACAGAGTCGGATCCTGCGGGATGATTGTCAATTTCGAACGTAGATCATGTAAACCAATCTTTGCAATATCGACTCCATCGATGCAAATTCTTCCTTCGTACTCCACCAGCCGGAAAAGCGTGGTCAGAATAGTAGATTTACCAGCCCCAGTCCGGCCCACAATTCCAATCCGTTCACCAGGACGTATGTGAAGTGTCAAGTCCTGTAGCACCAGCGGCAATTCGGCACGGTAGCGCATTTGGACCTGATGGAATTGAATTTCGCCACGCTCCAGCCAGCTGGGCCGCATCGCTTCTCGAGGCGCAATTTGTTGTTCTTCCTGTTCGATTTGCGTACCGTAGTAGAGAATGCGCTCCGTGGCATTCATGTTGTTTTCTACTTCCGCAAATTGCACCACGATCCAAGGAATTATCTGCATGACCGTAACCATGTAGGCCAGTATGAGGGCGGAGATGCTAGGGTCGATGTCGAATTTCGAAGTTGCGACCAAGATGCCTACAGTTAGCACAGAAATTGATCCCAAGGCGTCCAGTCGAATAGAGAGCCAATGCAGACTCGCAATCGTGAGGTAGTAGGCGGCGTCCATAGCGTCGACCGAGGCGTCAAGCCGTTCACTAAACTTCCCTTCGGTTTGGTATGCCCGGATACTAGACGTTCCGCCGAGGGCCTCACTAAATCGCGCAACCACGACGCTTCGCAGGACGGCTTCGAGGCGTTTAATGTCCCGCGCTGGAGACCTGTAGCAGCGGGCTATCAAGATGAAAAGGACGAGCAGGACAGCTAACACTACGCCAAACCAGTGGTAATAGGCGACTGTCAACGTATAGATGCCGATCACCATGGCCGCAGAGAGCAGGAACATTTGGATTGAGATGACCAGTACACTATCCATGACCTCCACGTCCTTTGAAAAGCGATTCATAATTCGTCCGAGAGGCGTCGTATCGAAGAAGGCTATCCGTGCCCCCAAAACTCGCTCAGCAGCGTTTTGGTGCATTTGCTTGCTAGCTTTCATTCCGCACTTCGTTATGACGATGGCGATGGCGAATACTAGTGGAACCTGTGCCACAGCCAGGGCGGCATACACGCCCATGGTGACGCTAGTGGAGATGTGCCAGTTGTCTCGCATCCAATACGATAGCCAAATACTGGATGCTAACATCGTACACTGCAAAGCGACAATCAGGCCAAGGATTGTTGGGACGAAAAGAAGTGATCCGCTTGCACGGAAGTACGAGATCCAGACGTCCCAGCTTATACGATTGACGGCTCGTTCCTCATCCTGCATCAATGCTACCGTCTGCGAATCTTCACCATGGGCCGACTTCATCATGGATTTTGGAGTTTCCTCCTGGTCAACACCCCGTTCCTGCATCGAGATGGAGTCCATCAACTCTTGGAAATCCGAATCATGCTCCATGAGATCTGGAAACGTCGCAATCTTATGGATCGTTCCCTCTCGCATCCAGATAACCCTATCGACTTGGGACAATACGTGCAGTTGATGAGTAGCAAGCAAACGGGTCTTAGATCGAAGAAGGCCACAGATGGCATTGTTCATGATGTGCCCTCCTACGTGCGCGTCGACCCCAGAGAGCGGATCGTCTAGAATCACCGTCTCAGCATCCGAGTATATAGCTCTAGCGATACTAAGGCGTTGTTTCTGGCCTCCCGACAGGGTAATGCCCTTTTCGCCGATTTCGGTTAGGTCGCCAAAACGCAGCGTTTCAAGGTCCGTACGAAGGGCACAAGCTTCAATAACACGCTCGTATTGCATTGGATCAAAGTCCCTGCCGAAGGTAATGTTCTCCCGGATCGTTGCATTCTGCATCCAGGCCACCTGTTGACAGTACGCGATGCGGTTGGCACTCACGAAGACGTTACCGTTTGTAAGGCGCATCTCACCAGCAAGAGCCGCAAGAAGCGAGCTTTTCCCGGATCCCACGGCTCCTATTACTGCGACGAGTTCGCCTCGCCTCAACGTCAGATGGATGTGCTCCAAACAAAATGGGCCGTGGTCGTCCAAAGCACTGCACCGCCTCTGAGACAAGCTACCGCCTTGGCTGCTGCTGAGATCCTTTTGGTCTTCCAAGATCTCCGTGCATCCGTCCTTGACTACTTGCTGGTCTGGAGCTTGTGAAGGCCCTTCGAAAGATGACTCGGGCTGAACGCTGTTCCGCTCCCAGGTGAAACTAGCGTCTTGAACTTTGATGCTATATGCAGCGTCCGGAACATGTATTGCGGTGTTCTTGACTTCCTCTGCGTCTAGGAACTCTTGTACCCGTGCGAGAGACGTGTGTGCGCTGGCGAAAAACCCGATGAGGGGCGCAGCCGTGTTGAGGGGAATGCGCAATGCATTGAAAAGCGCCAGTGACGAAAAGATGGCCGCAGATTTTGGTGTAGGGTGGGTTACCGAGTACGTGGCAAAGGTGAGCATTGAGGCAATTATGGGAGTGATGAACGAGCCCGCTGTGAAGGAATTGATAGTGGAAGAAATGCTGCTCGTGCCCTTCATCTCGAGGTTCCGGATGCTGCTGACGCGTCCGAGGAAGCTCGTCTCCCAAGCACAGAACTTGATAAAGCGCACTGCCGCGAACATTTCTTGTATTAGGCTCAGACGCTGGTCAGTGATGGTGTTGACTACTTTTCTACTGGCGACCAACGAACGCGTGGCGAAGCCGAACACGGGCATTATTGCACAGAGGAAAGCAAAGCCAACTACAGCACTATACTGAACATTGGCGCAGAGCAGCCCGAGCGCCAAGAGAATCTGAACCGGTGTGGCCCATACCATGTGGAAAGACGCCATTACCTGTTCCAGTCGTAGAGTGTCTGTCGACATGAGGTTCACAATTTTGCCATTTGACCATCCAGTATTATCATCCGCCGTCATGGCTGCCGCGGTGGATTCCAATTGTTTCTTGTAGTGTTGCTTCTCCTCTTTGCTTCCCGGGGCTACATCTACCGGAAGCTCGGCAGCAGACGCTCCAGAGTTCCCCCCAGCTTTGGCGCGACCAGAGAGACGAATGGCCTTTTCAAAGATTACACTGATGAGAGCTGAGCGGGCTTGCGCGCCTACCATCATGGTTCGGTACTTGGCATGGTTGAGACTTAATGACTGGCACAGCAACATAATATTCAGTCTCAAAACCAAGCCAATGCCCCTAGCTACAGAGGGTTTCGTTCCACCATGGTGGTGAGCCTCCCATGCCTCAGCGACGTATTCGATGAGAAATCGGGTGGTAAAAGGACACAGAATCTGCAAACAGGCCGCAAAAAGTTGTAACACGCCAGCAATATCAAATTCGCCGGCAAAAGTGTCGTGGAGGGCCATGGTGATCACTGGATAACGACCCGGTTGACGACGTCGCACCTCAATCGCGGTGAGGAGTCTGGCTTTCATCGCAGACACTCGTCTGGGAGATTCCGATTCCAGCTCCCATATGTCGTTTACATGGAGCGGGCGACGCATCCCTATGTGCAGCAAAGAGGTGATCCATTGGAATGTTAGAGTACTGATGAAGCCGGCTCGGTGCTCTGGAGAAGGCAATGCTTGCGCAGGAGGACTTGATGGAGGCTCGCTCCTCTGATAGAATGGGTTCAGAACTTGGAGCCGACTCCATTGGTTCGACGCCATCTCAGGCTCTCTCATAGAGTGTAACAATGAGTGGAGAGAGCGCGTGTTGGTTTGTAGCTCTGGGTCATGGCGTAAATGGGTACAATCACCACGGTCAAGGGTCGAAGAGGCGCGCAGCAACAACCCATCGTGCCCCGTCTCAGCAATTCGGCGCCTTCTCCGATCCGATGCTGCAATGATCTAATGCTACCATGCTTGATACTACTCGGCTGAGAGCCGGAGTCAGGTAGGCAAGGCTGATGTCGGGTATGTGAGAAGCATCGGGCGTGCGGTCACGTCGGAACTGCCCGCAATGCCGATAGCCTGGACTCCGCGATGACCGACAGGGATGGCGACATGAACTCAGGTCGTCCGAAAATGAAGAGTATGCCTACGATACTGGGTTAATATGCCTTGCTTCACCAAACCACATTCTGAAGGTAGTGTGAACGTCCGGCCTCCCATTCGGCGTCACGAAACTACTTACATTGCATCTAGCCCGATGACGAAGCTCCCGATTACTCATACTGAGCCTCGTAGGATTTTCGATTATCCGACTCCAGCTATCGGGGACCTAGCACTGGAGTGTGGTTATATCGAACCACGTCGTCCAGCACGGCCGCTATTCGAAAGGCACTTCTTCCCTCAACCAGCGTGAACCAGCGTGAATGTCAGTATGGAGCCTTCAAGCGCTAGTGGGACTATCTATCTGGTGACTGGTGCAAATAGGGGTGAATATCATAACAGTGGTAATTCGGAAAGAGATCAAGGCTAACTTTAGCACACGAAGGACTGGGTAGAGGCCTGGTGGAGCAGCTCCTCCGCCGCGTGTCAACTACTGTTGTGGCATGCGTCAGATCTGTAGCGATGTCGCAGGCGCCCTTTCAAGGTCTTGAGCTAGGTACCAACTCACGACTAGTGGTCGTCCAGTTGGACTGTGCGAGCGCATCGGACCCTCAGCGAGCTGTTCAGGAGCTGCAATCCGTTCACAGCATCACACATATCGACGTCGTCATTGCCAATGCCGGAATAGCCAACGATCACCATCCGGCATCAAGCACTCAACTAGACCAACTCGAAGGGCACATGATGGTCAACGCGTATTCGATCCTCCTCTTGTTCCAAGCCGCGAAGCCTTTGCTTCAAAAATCCATCCACCCGCCCAAATTTGTGTACATCGGCGCGCGCCTCGGCACCATCTCAGACATGGACCGATTAGGAAGGGCGCCATTAGCCGCGTACTCACTTTCGAAGCTCGCCGGAAATTGGCTGGTTCGCAAATTGCATTACGAAAACGAATGGCTCATCGCCTTCATCGTGGATCCTGGGTGGGTTTTGGCTGCATCATGGCTGCGAATGTCCATCTGCTGACTTCCTAGATATGTGCAATCCGACATGGGCAACCATGGTGCCCAACTGCTGGGACGTCAACAGGCCGAGACACCGGTCGAGGATAGTGCGCGTGGAATTCTATCTCGGGCAAGTCTTTCAATGCATGTATCGGCCATATGATCACCGCTAACACCTCATCCTTGCAGGTTGATGACGCGACAAAAGGCTCAGGATCGAGTCAGTTTGTACTGTGGAAGGATGGCTCGCCTGTCGCGTGGTAAATAGCAATTGTAGTTTTTCTAGTCCTTACGGTTAGCCCCAAGCTTATGCCCCAGTGATGGCCCAGTTTCGCGGTAGCGAAGGAACCTAACCTAACCCGACCTGTACATGTGAATTGATCAGTAAATGGCATACAATGTACTCAATCTTTAGCGATAGAATCCCCGGGGCCTCCCCACATGCACGTGCTGTCGCACGACGATATTCCATGCACGATGATATTCCATTCACAGTTTGTGTACGACATATTATCCTCACAATGTCGTCGTGTGACGCGATCTTTGATGCTGGACGAAAAATTTCCGGACTTATTCAAGCTCGGTATCGACAGAACCTCTTATGGACGTTCAATCATGTAGAATCTTGTCGCGTAGTGCCTTAAGTGAAAGCAATGAAGAATCACTACTCAGGTCTGAATAGAAGCGAGTACTATGAACATGCAAGGCCCCATCTCACCACCTCATCGATCGCCACAGCGACGCGGACCACATTTCCAGGGTTGAGATCAGAGATGCTGATTCTGCCCGAGGATGGCATGTGGACATGATGCATGCTCTTCATGCGCTGGCAGTGCGCGGGCGTCAAGCCCGTGAAGCCAAACATGCCGATCTGATCAGTCAGATGTTTCCACGTCCCGGGCGTCTCCAGTCTTTCCAGCTCCTGTCGCAGTTTCCACCGCATCTCTGTGATGCGGCTGGACATGGTGACCAGATTTCGTTCCCATTCGGCATACAATTCGGGATCGTTGAGCACAATCGAGGCAACACGGGCTCCATATGAAGGGGGCGTTGACATTTCAGATCGTATAAGGATCGCAAGCTGGGATGCCACGCGCCCGACCACACCTGGGGCATTGGAGTGCGCAGCCGCAACGTAGTGAAAGCACCCAACACGCTGACCGTAAAGTCCCATAGTCTTAGAGAATGATTGCGCGATCACCATCTCCACGCCCGCCTCTACGAACAGGCGTACAGCTAAATTATCCTTAGTCAATGAGCCTGAAGCAAAACCCTGGTATACACAATCTAGAAATGGAAAAAGCCTTTGCTCTTGCACGAGTCTCACTATCAGCCGCCACTGTTCTTCGTCGAGATCCATGCCGGTAGGGTTGTGAGCACAGACTTGGAGCAGGACAATGCTCCCCGGGGGTGCACACCGAAGAACAGACTCCATGGCAGTGAAAGTGATGGACTTGTTAACACCATCGTAATACGGATAGTGTTTAACAGTCAGTCCTACATGCTCGAAGCACTGCGCATGCAAGTGCCATGTGGGTGCAGGCACAAAGGCCCAAGGCGTCGGACTAGGCAGAAATCTAGCCAAGAGCAGAGCACCAATGTGAAGAGCTCCTGTGCCAGAAAGTGCCTGGATAGAACACACCTGCGACATCTTAGCAGCTGGCATCTGGTAGCTAGCCGAGCTCCGTCCGGTGACTTACCCTTCTCTCCGCTATGGCTGGGGAGTCTTTGCCAAGCAAAACTTGACTCGCCGCGTGGGCGAATTCTGTGATTCCTAGGATAGGAGCGTATTCGTGCTTGAAATAGCTTGAATCCTCAAAACACCTCTTCTCGGCCTAATGTTTCCAATATTTTAGTGGGACCTCTCTCAAACACGCCGACTACACTCACCTCAATAACTGCAGGTAGCCTCCACGGTCGCCCATTCTCGTCTCGGTAGGCTCCCACCACAAGACTCACTTTCTGCGTGCTTTCATCCGCCAGAAAGTCATGCTTCATACCCATCAGAGGATCTGCATAGGCTTTTGGGATCGTGGCCAGTCCATAAAGATTGTCTTGAGATTCAATGGACCCCATTGTATACTATTTCTTTCCTGAGGTTGCGATTTTCTGCACAATGGTCTTTACGAATTTGTGTGATAGCTGTCGCAAGATACTCTCTCCGGTTCACAAATGTGTAACGTATCGTCGGGTATCGTATTTCGGTCGGTTTTGTTAGCTCGGTCATCGGCCAATTACCGTGCCTGTGCACCTCATGCCCGAAGTCGGGTCATGCCCCGCCGAACCCAGGTGCGTCTCACACCATGACTTTGACGCATGATAACTCCACAACCATGGCTCCAATTGACGAGGCAATTGCAGATGTAGGGTTGCGAGAACCAGGAGAACAATATACGCCGAAGGAGGCTGCTGAAAAACATGGCGTTGACCGGTCAACTTTGGGGCGGCGATGGAGGGGCGTGATAGCGTCTAGGCAGGATAGGTACGCCAAAACCTTTGCCCTCTACCTATTATCGGGGCTAGAGCTTATATAGTATATAAAAGGGATTAAAAAGTAAGGATAACCTCCTACAAGAGAGATAATATATAATTTCTTATTCTTAGTTACGAAATAACAAGAGCTAGTGTAAGGACGACATACTACTAAGCCAATCCAGACAAAAAGGGGCTAATAGCTAGTTAAGCTATTGCAGTAGTATATAATATATATACTAGTTATTATCGCTTGAAGTTCTTTAAACTCGCTTAGAACTCGCTTAGGGTTGTACTAAGTTGTATGCAGGGGAATATACTAGCCGATAGAGCTAGCAATACTAGTTACTCGGCCTAGTAGAGCTCGTCGACAGCGCTAAGCGTACCCTAATAGCTCCCCGCCCTAGACCCTTTACAGCTAGGTTTCCTATTTTATTAATAGATATAACCTCTATCTTACCTCTAAATAGGGTAGTACTATAGATTATATATACTACTAACTAAATTCTAAAGTTAAATATATACTCAAAAACTTTTAGATTAAAAGATTACTAACTAGAAATTTTAAAGTTAATAAATATATATATTTATTATAGCTATTATATATAAAATTAGATTCGTAATAGTATATAAGTAGAGATACGTAATAAATTCTAAGATAACCTAGAATCTATTAATTAGCTTAGTATACTAGCGTAATAATTACAAAGCTACTAACTCTACTATTATAAAAGAGTAAACTCTTATATCTCTTACTTAATACTAAAATAATAAACTTACTACTATTATAAACTTACTATTATTATAAACTTACTACTATTATAAACTTACTACTATTATAAACTTACTATTACAGCTATAACAAGGAAAAACTAATTTAAACTAATTAGCCCTACTATAGATAACAACAATATATATAATCTATAAGATAATAAACTAGACTAAGAGACTAACTATAATAGGGACACGTAATAAATTCGCAATTCGCGATCTTAGTAAATACAAAGCACGAAGCTAGCTAAGAAGCCTAGGTATATAGTTAGTAACAATATATATTATTAGGATAGTATTAGCAATTTAATTATTACCTATAAGCGATAATACTAAGATAGTTACAAAACATCTTCTATTATTTATAGCCTATTGTAGATTATAACATAAGCTTTTGTTATTACCTCTTAATCTACTAATAACCTTTAGGTACTAGGAGGTTAACCCTAGTAATAACTTATAATACCTTACTAATTTAGTTATTACGAGAAGCGAAGTATAAGTAGCGTACGGTCTAGCTAACACGATAGTAGAAAGTTTAACAAGTAAAGCACCTAGAAGTAGTTACAAGTTAGATAGTACTACTTAGGAAACAATTAAGGATTAAATAAATAAACTAATTAATAATAAAGAAGATATAAAAATAGTAATTAAAGCTTTAGAAATATAAAACAAGGAACTATAAGATTACGTAAAGTAGAATAAATTTGTTATAATACTAAGTAGTAGGTAAGCTATTATATTGTACGCGATTAGGCTAGGTAATACAGCGTAGTAGAATACGTAACCGTTTAGTAGTAAACGCTCTAGAGCGAACGCTCTAGAGTAAACGCTCTAGAATAAGCGCTCTAGAGTAAACGCTCTAGAGTAAGCGCTTAGGAATAAATACTAGATAGTAAGTATATAGGAACGTCGATAGACCTTTATAGACTATTGTATTTAATCTCTTCTTTACTTCTTATCCTAATAGAGTATTATAACTAATACTTTAATTAGATTCTTATCTACCTATTAATACTTATATACCTTGTAATACTCTAATAAAAGCTAACTATTAATTAAGTTAAGTAACTATCTTATTTATTAACCTCGCCTATCTTATAGAAGCCTACTTGCCCTTATTACTCTTACTTAGTTCTAAGGTCTTAATATATTAAACACTCTTAAGATAAGTAATACGTTAATAAATATAGACGACTAGCGTATAGGAGTAACCTATACAGCTACTTCTAAAGTTGCTAAGCCTAACCTCTACTATAGAGAATAAAATAAGCTTAAGCTATAGATTTTATAACTTAATCTCTTTTTTAAGGTAAACTAAGTTTAGGATAAAGATAGTGTAATAGGCCTCCTATTATTAACTACAGGTACCTATCTTAAGAAGTTAGTAGATTATAGAGTAATAGTAAAAGCTTAGGTAGGATCTATAATAACTATAAACAATAGAAGATATTTTGCAACTATCTTGTATTAGCGTTCTATAGTTAGAGGATTAAATTACTAATACTATTCTAATAATACGCATTCTACTAACTATATACCTAGGCTTCTTAGCTAGCTTTATACTTTATATTTACTAAGATCGCAAATTATAAATTTGTTACGTACTTAGCTTTATACTTTATATTTACTAAGATTATAAATTATAAATTTATTACGTACTTAGCTTTATACTTTGTATTTACTAAGATTGTAAATTGTAAATTTATTACGTATCTCTATTATAGTTAGTTTCCTAGTCTAGTTTATTTCCCTATAGGTTATATACATTGTTATTATCTATAGTAAGGCTAATTAGTTTAAGTTAGTTTTCTCTTATTACAACTATAACACTATTCTCCTCTCTAGGTAAGTTCTTGTTCCTCTACTCTAGGCCTAAGGTTATTAGTCTAGTTTCTTTGTTTATTTCTAGTTCTTTATTATTCTTTATATCTTCGCGTTCTAATTGTAATAAACTTCTTCTTGTTACTTGCGTTACTTATAACAAGGTTAAAATATTTCCTTATACCTATTATACTTAATTAAAGCTTACTTATCTTATATCTTTAAAGGATAGTGAGTACTATAACAAGTATATTTTAGCTAATATTTAATATAAGTATATACTATTAGGTGTCTCTATTATAGAGTATAAGTGTTTAATTATTATATAATCTTCTCTTGTTAAATTATATAGGGCGAGCTATTAACTAAGCTTAAGAGATACTATTGTTATAGCTTATAGAAGCTAAGGCTAAGTATAAGCTAACTCTATATAAGCTAGTAGATCTTTACTCTTATATTAAGCGTCTTTATAAGATAAAAGCTTATAATAACGCTAAATTGTCTAAATAGTCTTATACCTTAGAGGCTAAGATAGACTTTAAGGATATAGTTTAGGCTACTCTAGTACCTATTACATTAGACATTCTTAACGCCTCTCTATTTAGCGCTAGTAGTACTAATTTTCTTAGTTTACTACAAGGTAGTCTAGAAGGTTTTAACTTTAGTAGTCTTCTAGTTTCTTAAGGCAATTAAGATTATCTTTAGGTTCCTATATCTTTTCTTATAGTTGTCCTTTCTTATCTATACTTATCTATTTTACTAAATAGTAGTTTCTTCTATTATAGAACTAGTACTATAAGATTTCTTTAACTTCTTATTCTTCTTATTCTTTCTATATATCTACTTTATATACTAGTAGTTCTATATTTTATAGTACTTATTCTAGTAAAGCTACGTAGAATATTAGGTGTATCTTTATTTTATTTAGTAGCTTTAATTTAAATATTACTAGTATAACTTCTTTCTTAATTTTATATAGTCTTATCTTAATATAGTCTAATTTAGAACTTAGTTATTTACTCTTAATGTTTTTTTATACTAACTATACTTTTTCTGTTTTTTTAAATTAGGGTCCTTCTTTATACTTCTTATTATAGTATTTTACTATATAATTATATAAGAACTCTACGTCTTATCTTAGTTAATTGTATATATCTTTAAGTCTATTAGCGAAGTTTTCTCCTCTTAGAGACTAAGATATCTAATTTCTTAGTATCTAGTATACATTAGGTTTAAATCTATAGTTTATAAAGAAAAGTAATACTCTTATTACTATATTCTTTACGCTATTATATACTAACTATACTATAGGTAATAGTTGTACCTAATTATTCTAGTTGTAATTAAGGTAGTACCTTAAGTATTATTCTACTATCTAATTTATTTGTTCTAATTATATATCTATTTATAGATAATATGCTATAGATATTACGTATTGTGTTCCTAATTATACTATTATTATTCCCTATAATTTTAATATAAATTGTATATCTCTATCTATAATAATTTTGTCTAGTAGTCTATATTAGATAATTACTATTCCTTGAACTTAATATATAGTAACCTCTATCCTACTTTTTTCTTTATATAGTTAAAAGTATATATACTTTATAAGTTTATCTACTATTATTATAATTCTATCGTACTTAACTCCTAATATTAGGTCTTTAGACTTAGGTAGCTTCGTAATAAAGTCTATTGTAATAACTCTCTATAGTTATTCTAGCACTTCTACTAGTTATAGCGTTCTATATAGTGCGTATCTACTATATTTATTCTTATAGTATTCTATACAATCTCTTAGTACTTCTATTACTAGTTATCTTACTTTTAGAATATAATAATTTTGTAGTAGTCTATCTAATATTTTTTTAATTCCTTAGTAACTATATACTAGTAATTTATAGAATTATTATATAAATTCTCTTTAAATTTTCTTTAGAATATATATTCTTCTATAAGCTTATATAAATCCTTTTTAGATTTCTAGTTTCTTTATTTCTTTAGATGCTTCTTACGTTATTTTTTAAATCTATTCGTCTAGCTTACTACTTGTTCTTTTAAGTGTTATAGCTATTTTAGGTATATTTAGGACTAGATATCCTTCTTTGTTCTTAACTAGAACTATACTAGTAGCGCTTACTTCTTTTTGTAAGTCTAGTCTTCTACTAAGGGTATCTATAAATTAATTATCTTTCTCTTTTGTATATATAATTTCTATATTAAATATTAATAGGAACTCCTACTATCTTATATAGCGTTATAATAATTCTTTATTTATTATAAATCCTATAAGATTCTTATAGTCTATATAGACCTTTATCTAGTACTTTACTCTTTATAAGTATACTCTCTATTATTTAAATACTTTATAGATTACTAGTATCTCCTTATTATAGATTAGGTAGTTAAGTTCTACTATCTTTATTTTCTTAGAGAAGTATTTAACTAAGTATTCCTTTTTAGTCTCTAGGTCTTCTTGTATTAGTACTATTCTATAGACTAAGTTAGATACGTCTGTTTTTACTATTACTAGTAGGTCTAGGTTATATATTCTAATAACTAGGTTTTCTATAAATTTCTTCTTAATCTTATTAAATACTTCTTTATATTCCCTTATCTATTTAAATAGTATATCCTTCTTTATAAGTCTTGTTATTAGTTTTATATCTTTAGACTATCTTACTATTAACTTTCTATAAAAGTTAGCTAGCTTATAAAACTATTGTACTTCTTTTAGGTTTCTTAGTATTAGCTATTCGTTAATTAACCTAATCTTTTCTAGGTTAATCTTAATTCTTCCTAGTTTAATAATAAATCTAAGGAAATCTATTTCCTTTATATAAAATTTACATTTTCTTATTTTAAGAAATAGTTTATTTTCTACTAGTTTCTCTAGTACCTTATATACGTGTTATACGTGTTCTTTCTCTATCTCTAAGAATATAAGGATGTTGTCTAAATATACAAACATAAATACGTCTAAGTACTTTCTTAGTACTATATTAATTCTTTCTTAAAATACTACTAGTGCGTTTATTAAGCTAAATAGTATAACTAGATATTTATATAGTCTATATTATATTCTAAATACTGTTTTCTACTTATTACCTTTTTTAATTCTAATCTAGTAGTAAGCGTTCTAGATATCTAACTTTGTAAAGATTTTTACTCTTTGTAGTCTATCTTATATTTTATCTATTTATAGTAATAGATATTAGTTCTTGTTTATAATCGCGTTAGTTTTTCTAAAATCTACGTAGGGTCTTTTATTATTTGTTTCCTTTTTATCTATAAATATAAGTCTATATACTACTAAGGATTTAGATTCTTTTATCTATTTCTTTCTTATTACGTTTTAGATAAATGTTCGTTTAATTTTAGATTCTTCTTCTATTTTTTAGTAGACTAGGCTCTATCTTATGTCTTTACCTTCTTCTAGTTCTATCGCTAAGTCCTATAGTTAATATTCTAGAAAGTAATCTTCTAGCTCTATAAGCTATTTTTCCTAGTTCTTATATTCTTTAGGGAATTCTCCTTTACAAGTACTTATATTAGCTTTTAATATGTCTATTTTATAATAATTAATTTTTCCTATTCTCTAATTAACATATTAGTTAGTTATCTATAACTATAGTATACCTAGTATTATATCTTGTTCTTTATTAATTGTTGTTATATCTATAACTATATACTTAATTGTTATTCCTTCTAGCTCTAATATAGAGAGACCTATTTTAAACCTAATAAGTTCTTAGAATAGTTTTCCTTTAATTGTACTTAATTATTAAGGGTATTTCTTTATTATATACTTTATTCCCTATATTTCTATAAACTTCTTTAATATAAAGTTCTTTGTAGCTCTACTATTAATTATTAATTATACTTTCTTTCTTTAGTATATACTTGTTTTTGTAATATATAGGCCTCCTATACCTTCTAGTTATTCTTACTTAGGTATCTTTGTAAATTATCTATCTTTCTAGGGCTATAGACTTACTTTAAGTTTGTATTCTTTGTGTTTTAGGTATTTATTATATATATACTTGTACTATAGTCCTCTTTAGACGTATTTCTTAGGTAGTTTTAGACTAGGTCTTATTACTACGTATCTATCTTCTAGGATTATTTCCTATCCTTAGATGTCTTCTACTATAATTACTCTTGTATAGTTATAGCCTCTTCTTCTTGTAGGCTATACGTTATTATTTGTTTTAGGGTTTCTATATATAATATAATTCTTATCTAGGTATAATATCTATAATACTTTAAAATATACTAGGTGTTTTAGATCTATTATCTTATTATCTCCTTCCTAGTATTTGTCTTTACTAGGTGTATTTATTATTAAGATATAGTATACTACTAGTACTTATAGTATATAGGCTTCGTTAATCTATTATATTTTTCTTGTAAGGTACTACTACTCTCTTTATATAGGTATTCTTCCTACTACAACTATATATTACTTTATCTATTCTTTAAATAGTATAAACTTTATTTCTTTAGGGTTATATTCTTTCTAGTCTTTATACGCTTCTTCTATACTTATAACTATTAAGTATATTTAAACGAATCTCTATTCTTTATTTTATTCCTCTATTTCTATTGTTATATAGCTATTATAGCTATATATTATTAGCTAAGTATATTCTATACCTCTTATACTAACTTGTATTTTACTTCCTTATAGTCCTTTAGAAGTAGTTATAGTAGTCTCTTTATCTAGTACTAATCCTTTAGCCTAGATCGATAGAATCTAGAGCTCTTCTCCTTCTAAGTCTTCTATTAGTAGGTCTATTACTTAGGCTATTTCCTTTAGCTAAGCTTTTATTCTACTTTTTTTTATTATAGCTACTCTATATCTCTATTTCTATTGGAACTATACTACTCCCTATTTACTAGAAAGATATATATAGTAGTTATTATTATAATAAAAAGTCTAATAGAGTATTATATATTGTACTTCTTTGCTCCTAGCTACTTTCTTTTAAAGTTTAGCCTATACTTATAGTACTTCTTTCTTTTTCTTAGTTATTTTTAACTAAGTCTCTTTCTTTAGGTCTTTATTTCTATAGTCTTTTGCAAAGTATCCTAGTTTTTTATATTTATAATATACTATATCCTTCTTCTTTTATAACTAGTAGTCTTTTACGTAATAGCTTTTCTTACTACAATTAAAGTACGTAAAGTCTTTATTCTTCTTTTTCTTTTTATCCTTATTAGTATTAAGGATTATAGGGTCTCTCTTGTCGTAGTTCTAGGTATAACCTCTATACTTATTTTTTATTTATTCTTAAAGATTATTGTTAATTTAGATTACCTATTATTTTAGGGCTTCTAGTGTCTTAGGTTTCTCTATATATATTATTTCGTATTAGATCTTAGAGTTTAGTCCTTGTTTAAATCGTAATATTAAGGCTAACTTATTCTATTCTATGTTTTGCAATAGTTATTCAAATTATAATACGTATTTAGGAATACTCTAACTTTGTGTAAGCTTCTCTAGTTACTCTTTAGCCTATTAGGTAACGTCTATATCTCTAAATACTACTCTTATTTATTTAGTAAAGTATTTATAACTTCTAAAGATAGCTCTAGTCTTATCCTTCTAGGTTATTAGAGAATATATTGTATAATCTATCTAGTATAGTTTGTACTATCTTATTACGTCTTCTTTAAGATGTAGTCTAATATATATTACCTTTTTTTCTTCTATATTAAAGTGTAGTACTTGTACATCTATTTAAAGTTATACTAATATAATAAAGGGTCTTAATTTCTCTCTCGTTCTATTAAATTTCTTAAAGATAGGTATCTTAAGTAGTTTCTTTGTTGCACTTATCTCTAGTCTTTAGGTAATTAGTTCTATTTAGTTCTAGCCTTTAATAATAGCTTTAATCTATACCTTGTTTTGTTTTGCGTAATCTTGCAGTTCTTTGTTCTACGTTTCTAAGGCGTTGATTACTATTTTTATATCTTTTTTGTCTAAGATTAGGTTATTAATTTAGTCCTTAATTATTTCTTATATAGTGCTGTTAAACTTATAACTACCTTTAGGTACTTTACTTATTAAACTTTCTACTATCGTGTTAGCTAGACTATACGCTACTTACGCTTTGCTTCTTGCAATAACTAAATTAGTAAGGTGTAATAGGCCTCCTATCGTTAACTATAGGTACCTATCTTAAGAAGTTAGTAGATTACGAGGTAATAGTAAAAGCTTAGGTAGGATCTATAATAACTATAAACAATAGAAGATGTTTTGCAACTATCTTGTATTAGCGTTCTATAGTTAGAGGATTAAATTACTAATACTATCCTAACGATGCGCATCCTACTAACTATATACCTAGGCTTCTTAGCTAGCTTTATGCTTTATATTTACTAAGATCGCAAATTGTAAATTTATTATATACTTAGCTTTATACTTTGTATTTGCTAAGATTGTAAATCGCAAATTTGTTACGTACTTAGCTTCGTGCTTTGTATTTGCTAAGATCGCAAATCGCGAATTTATTACGTGTCCCTATTATAGTTAGTTTCCTAGTCTAGTTTATTTCCCTATAAGTTGTATACATTGTCATTATCTATAGTAGGGCTAATTAGTTTAAGTTAGTTTTCTCTTGTTACAACTATAATAGATAGAGCTATACATATATTATCTTATATAAAGAGCAAGGTAGAGAAATAGGTTACGCTATACCTTAAAAAATACCTTAATAATAACAATAGCGACTACAATAAGATATTTAAAGAATAGATTAAGTTTAAAGATAAAGTATAATAAGCCTTTCTACTAGTAAACAAGATAGTAGTAGTAGAGCGCGTAATATAGTAGCTACGATAACATAAGGTAGTAGTAGATTACACTAACAAGTTCTAAAGCTACGCAATATAAATAGAATAGAATAATAAGGTATTAATAAGGATATTTTAATAAAGACTTAAAAGTAACGTTTAGAGCAAGCTAATACGTAGTAGAGCTACAATTAAGATATTAGAGAACCTAATAGAAGAAGTAATTCAAGTTAACAACTATATATATAAATATATAGTAGAAGCTAAGAACGTAAAAGTACTACGTATAAAAAGTAAGAAGTATAAACTTAAGTATAAGTAGTAACGCGAATATAAGCACAACAAAGTTTAGAGTAGCTATAGATACTTTAAGCTAAACGAGATATATATTAATAATATAAGCCTAAGAAAACAAGAATACTATTACTATAAAAACCTTAAAAGAGTAGAAAGCTAGAAATACTACAAGTGTAGTAAAATAGGGTACCTAGTAAAGAATTACTAAGTAAAGAATAAGATAATATAACAAATTAATATACTTAAGTAGTAAGATAAAGATAGAGAAGAAGAATAGGAAGTAATCTCTAAAAGAAGCTAGGAGAAGAGAGATTATAAGACTACAAACCTTTAGTAGTAAAATATAAGTAAGAGATATAACTACTATAAGATTACTATATAACTAATAAACTTTATAATAGATAATAAGGTAGAAGCTATAAAGATACTACTAGGAGTACAAAGCTACGTAAAGAAGTATTAGCTAAAGTAGAAATAAGCTAGGATAGATACCTTAGAATACTTTTAGCTATACTAGAGAAGGGTAAGGTATAGGCGCAAGACAATACTATATCTAGGAAGGTAGGTATATATAGCCTAGGACGAGAAATAAAAAAAAAACTAAGAGCTTAAGACCTCTAAATATAAAATAGTACTTAAAATACTAGAGCTAAAGTAAAAGAATACTAAAGTATAAGATAAATTTATAAAAGAAATCTAGAGACTAGTAGATAGCTACTACTTAGTAAAAGAATAGTAAGATAAAGAATACTAGATATATAAAGTAAAGTAAACCTAGTAATATAAATTATTATATACTAATAATAATTAGGCGCTAATTATTATAGATCTAGTATTAATACAAGAACTATAATACTAGCTATACTTATATAACCTAAACTATCTACTACTATTATAGATAGGATATTACTACAACAACTACTTTACCTACTATTCTAATAAGATAAGATCTAGATATTTCCCTTATAAGAGATCTAGATATAAATAGAACTAAGAAGAGTGCACAAATATAAGATACAAATAATACCTATAGGATAAGTAAGAAGTAGAGCACTTTCTAAGTATAACTAAAGAAAATACAAATATAAGTAAGATACTTGTAAATAACTAATATATTAATCTAATCTAGTAAACTTATACGCTAGAGAAGAATAAACAATATAAAGAGATTAAGATACTCTAAGGATTTTAGTAAAGGATAAATAAAGATTATACAATTAAGTCTTTTTTAAGTAAATAGCTAACACTAGATATATATCTAGAAGCTATAACGCTTTTAACGCTAAAAGACTTATTAAACTCTTAGTAAAGATAAGAGGAGAAGGAATAAAAGTATTAGTAGATTTAAAGTTATTTATAAACCTAATTATACCTAAAGTAGTAGAATAAGTAGGACTCTAACTATAAGTAAAAAAGATACTATATCTAATCTATATTGCGAATAGATAACTAATACTAAAAAACTTAATAGTTAGCAATAAAGTAACTATAGAGATTATTATTTAAGGATATAGTATAAGGATTACCTTAGACGTATTAGTTTTAGCTAATAAAGATATTATACTAAGACTCTTATAGCTACAAGAGTTTAATCCTAAAGTTAATTAGAAAAACTAGAACTTCTTGTTTAACGACTACAAAGATATACGTAGATCTAAGCCTACGTATTAGTAGGGTTTAATAGTAGATAAGAAGGTACTATATAAGATAGTAGCTTTAATAGTAACTTATTAAGAGAGAATAAGTAACTCTATAAGTACTAGTAGGGCGCTAGGCTAAGAAGTAAATATAGAAGAGTAACGCGTAACTCCTAAAATCCTAGAACAATACAAGAAGTTTAGCTACTTGTTTATAGAAGAGATAGATACACTAGTATTACCTAAGTACTAACTCTAAGACTATACAATTAAGTTATAGAAAAGAAAAGAGCTACCTTTTAGGCTTATTTACTAATTAATAGAGAGTAAATTAGTAATACTCTAAGAAAGACTAAATAGAGACCTAAAGAAAAGATATATACAAGAATCTTCGTTATTAGCAGGATTTCTAATTCTCTTCGTACTAAAGAAGAAGAGACTACTAAAGATATACGTAGACTACTAAAAACTAAACAACATTATAGTAAAGGACTAATACCTACTACTAAATATAGATAAACTCTAAGATAAGCTAAGCTAAGCTAAGATATTTATAAAGCTAAACCTAAAGGATAGATACTACTTAATAAGAATTAAGGTAAGTAAAGAGTAGAAGATAGTATTCTAAATACGCTATAAATATTATAAGTATATAGTAATACTCTTTAGACTAATAAATACACTAGTAACGTTCTAAAGACTAATTAACAATATATTATAAGAATACTTAGATAAGTTTGTTATAGCTTACTTAGATAATATACTAATATATTCTAAAGAAGAAGGCAAGCACGTAAAGTAAGTAATAATAGTACTATAGTACTTAGACTAATATAACTTATAACTAAAGCTAGAGAAGTATAAATAGTACAAGATAGAAGTAGAGTTTCTAGGATATATAATAGGTATTAACAAAGTTAAGATAAGCTAAGAAAAGATTAAAGTAGTAGAGGAATAGAAAGAACCTAAGATAGTTAAAGACGTATAATTATTCCTAAGATTTATTAACTTTAACTAATACTTTATAGAGAAATTTTTAAAGAAAGTACTACTACTTATAAAGCTTACAAGAAAAGATATAATATAAGAATAGAGAGTAGAGTAGAAACAAGCTTATAAGGAACTTAAGTAAGCTTATATTATACTACTAGTTTTAAAGCAATTTTATAGTAATAAGACCTAAGTAATTAAGACTAATATATCTAATCTAGCTTATAGAGTAATAGTACTACAAGAGTATAAAAGGAAATAGTATCTAATTATATACTATTTAGGGAAGTTTATAGAATAAGAGGAGAGATACAATATATATAATAAGGAGCTACTAGTAATAGTTAATATACTTAAATATTAGAGAGTATACGCTAAAAGCGTAGTAGAAGTAATTATTAAGATAGATTACAAGAACCTAATAAACTTTATAACGAGTAAGAAGTTAAAGGATAGGTAGATATAATAGTTAGAACTACTAGGATAGTATAAATTTAAGATCTAGTATATGCTAGGTAAAGAAAATAGCTAAGTAGACGCACTTAGCTAAAGACACAATATTATAGGAAAGAGATAAGTAGTAGAAGAAGCTATACTCTAGGATAATAGATAAAGATACCTAGTACTAAACACACAACTAGTAGAAAAGTAAGAAATTAATAACTTAGTTAAGATTATAAACAAAGTTCTAGAAGAATTATAAAAAGTAATTATATAATAATACTATAACAACCTAGTATATAAGTACCTAGAGATTACATAAACTATAGAACTAATCTAGAGGAACTATAGATTTAGTAAGATAAAGGAAAAAGTAATGTAGTTTATTAAGGAATACGTAAATTACTAGAAAAATAAGTATAAGATATATACACCCTATAGAGAAATATAAGTAATTAAGATACTAAAAGAACTATAGATAGACGTTGTAATAGACTTTATTATAAGACTACTAATATTAAAAGACCTAGTAATAGGAATAAGATATAATATAATAATAGTAATCGTAGACTAATTTATAAAATACGCTAAGATAGAGAAATTCTAAAGTAACTATATAGTAGATTAGCTAAGATACGTACTACTAGATATACTAATATAAAGATACAAGATACTAAAGAGTATTATTAGTAATAGAGATAAGCTTTTTATGTCTAATTACTAGATAACACTACTTATAGTAATAGAGACAAAAAGAAAGCTATTAATAGCCTATTATCTATAGATAGATAGATAGATAGAATAGACTAATAAGATATTAAAGATATACCTAAGGATTTATAGTAATTAGAAGTAAAATAATTAGGTATTACTATTACCTATAGTATAATTAGTATATAATAATAAGTACTTAGAAGTAATAGGTAAAATACTATATTTTGTAAACTATAGGATACACCCTAATTTATTTAAGAGAATACTACTAGGACCTAAGATAGAGGTAGTATTAGTTAGAGTAGAAGATATATAAGAACTCTATAATAAGATAAGATAAAAACTAGAAGAAGCTTAGAAACAAAGTATTTTATATATTAATTAAAAATAAAAAATAGTACTTTAGCTAAAAGAAAGAGATAAAGCGTATCTTTATACAAAGAATCTATAGATAAAGTAACCTAGTAAAAGACTAGACTATATTAAGGTTAGACTATTTTTAGTTAAAGAAGATAATAAGCTAGTAATAAAAATACTAGAACTACCTAAAGATACTAAGGTATACCCTAAGTTCTATATAAGCCTACTAGAACTAGCTAAGCTAAAAATACTAGTATAGTAACAATTCTAATATTAGAAGGAGGAAGACAACAAGTTTAAAGTTAAAGACCTATAAAGATATTAAGAAATAAGACGCAACACTTTCTAAAGTATATAGTTTCTCTAGGAGTAGCTAGTAAAATAGAAAGGCTACTTAGCGAGCAAAAATATATAAGAACCTAAAGCTAATCTATAGAATTGTTAGTAGATACTTAAGAAAGTAAGAAGTAAGTATAATATACTAGGATATACAGGATATATAAAGCTATAGCTAAGATATAATAGATATATTAGTAAAAGAAAGTTCTATAATAAACCTAACTATATAGAGCCTATAAAGCGCCTTTAGTTGTAATAAACTTATCTAATAAGCTAATAGTAGACTAGATAGTAGGAGAAGAGGTAATATTAATAGTAGTAGTAGAATAGTTAAGAACTTACGCTAAAACCTTATTACCTTCTTACTCTAACTCTAACACTAAGTATAAAGCCTTGTAATAAGTACGCTCTTTAGTAGATTTTAATATTTTCTTATTACGTAGTAAACAAGTAATAATAATAGTAAGAAGTTTTTTATTATTATTAACCTTTTTATAGAACTCTTTATAAGTTTAATTAAGAGACTCCTAGGTTATACTAACGTAGGGACACCTTATATAAGTGCACTTAGTATACTTTAGAGTAGAATCTAGTATAACAAAATAAAAAATACTTAAGAGAGAATAATATAGATAAGGTATTTTAGAAATATAGTTTATAGTAAAGATTTCTAATAAGAGATAAAGTCTACAAGACTATAAAGGAAGTAATATTATAGTAAGATAGTTTTTAACTAGAAGGTAGGGTAAACTACTTATAAGCTAGACCTAGCTAATAGAGGCCTAGGCCTAAAGATAGACCTAGCGTAAGAAAAAGAGATAGTATTACAATACTAAGTAGTAGGTAAGCTATTATATTATACGCGATTAGGCTAGGTAATATAGCGTAGTAGAATATATAACTATTTAGTAGTAAACGCTCTAGAGTAAACGCTCTAGAGTAAACGCTCTAGAATAAGCACTCTAGAGTAAACGCTCTAGAGTAAGCGCTTAGGAATAAATACTAGATAGTAAGTATATAGGAACGTTAATAGACCTTTATAGACTATTATATTTAATCTCTTCTTTACCTCTTATCTTAATAGAGTATTATAACTAATACTTTAATTAGATTCTTATCTACTTATTAATACTTATATACCTTGTAATACTCTAATAAAAGCTAACTATTAATTAAATTAAGTAACTATCTTATTTATTAACCTCGCCTGTCTTATAGAAGCCTACTTACCCTCGTTACCTTTATTTAGTTCTAAGGTCTTAATAAAAGTATAAATTAAAGCTATTATTAAAGGTTAGAATTAGATAGAACTAATTACCTAGAGACTAGAAATAAGTGCGACAAAGAAGCTACCTAAGATACCTATACTTAAGAAATTTAATAGAATAAGGGAAAAACTAAAACCTTTTATAGTATTAGTATAACTTTAGATAGATATACAAGTACTATACTTTAATATAGAAGAAAAGAAAGTAATATATATTCGACTATAACTTAAAGAAGATATAATAAGATAGTATAAGCCTTACTAGATAGATTATACAATATACGCTCTAATAAACTAGAAGGATAAAACTAAAGCTATTTTTAAAAGTTATAAATACTTTACTAAGTAAATAAAAGTAGTATTTAGAGATATAGATATTACCTAATAAGCTAAAAAGAAACTTAAAAGGCTTATATAAAGTAAAAGTATCTCTAAATATATATTATAGTTTAAATAACTATTATAAAATATAGAATAGAATAAATTAGCTCTAATATTACGATTTAAATAAAGACTAAACGTAAAAATTTAATACAAAATAATTTATATAGAAAAACCTAGGATACTAGAAGCTCTAAAATAATAGGTAATTTAAATCGATAATAATCTTTAAGAATAGAAGAAGAATAAATATAGTAGCTAACCCTAAAACTAAGACGTTAGAGACTTTATAATCCTTAATATAAACAAGGATAGAAAGAAAAAGAAGAACAAAGACTTTACGTACTTTAACTATAGTAAGAAGGGCTACTACGTAAAAGATTACTAATTATAAAAAAAGAAAGATATAGTATACTATAAGTATAGGAAACTAGGACACTTTATAAAAGTCTATAGAAGTAAAGACCTAAAGAAAGAAATATAGTTAAAAATAACTAAAAAGAAGAAAGAAGTACTATAAGTATAGACTAAACCTTAAGAAAAAGTAGCTAGGAGTAAAGAAGTATAATATACAATACTCTATTAAACCTTTTATTATAACAAC
>JALNQF010000168.1:0-95234 GCA_028456385.1 Ophiosphaerella korrae
AAACGTTTCTAAATAGTATAATATATTAGGACTTAAATAATAAAGATAAAGATTAAAAAAATAATAGAGGTAAGAAAAGAGCTTAGTAAGACGCTACTAAGTTACTAAGCTTTAGAGAAGGACTTACTAAAAGCTAAATTAAAAGTCTTAGTATTATTAGTTTATATATTATTATATACTTGTTTATAGGATACTATTAAGTAAAGCTTCTTAGAATCTTTATACTTTATTGTACTAGTATAAGTAATACAAGAAAAAAACCCTCTCTTACTAGTTGCGCTAGATTAAATAAAGTATTACCTAGTGTAGACTAGTAAATATCTACTATTAGATTTATTAGTCTCTAGTACTATAGCTTACTCTAGTATATAGCCTATAATACTATATCTTTAGTACTATCCTAGTAATAGGTTTATAAGTAGATAAATATATTATAGTCTAAAATAGTAGTATATAAAGCTTTAGTTCTAGTTAAAGTATTTAATTACTTATATAGTATAGAAGTAAAAGAAAACTAACTATATCTAGACACTAGTAGATACTTAGATCTTAAAAAAAAGTATACTAATAGGTAAGGATTATAAAGCCTTACTAAAGGCCCTTAATATTATTAAAACTATTATATAAGAGAATATATAGATAAGTACTTATATATTATAAAGTATAATAACGTAATAATATATAATACTAAACTACTCTACCTAATTAAGAGTATAAGCTATAAAAGCTTTAACTTAAAATAATACTAAGTTAAGATTATAGTTATTATTTATAAGACTAAGGACTAATATAAAGTATATAGAATCTAAATTAGATAAAATAGAACTTAAAATAAGTAATATAGGGCCTAAAATAGGTAATATAAGGCCTAAAATAGGTAATATAGGGCCTAAACTAAGTAATATAGGACCTAAAATAGAAAATATACTACTAAGACTATTTAGAAGCAAAGTAAAAAAGTATAAATAAATAGGTGTTTCTAAAGATAGTTTTATTAATCTCTTAGTACTTAAAGATATAGAATACTATATAATATTAGATTACTAGTTATAACCTAATCTACTATAAGCTTATAAGGACTATGTACTTATACTATAAAATTACCTAGGTAATAATAATATATTAGCTAATAATAATAAGTAAGACAAGAATTAATTTTTTACTAAATAGTTTAATAATAAATATAGAAATCTTTATTATAATCTTTATAACTAAGAGCTAAGTAAAGAGCCTAAAATTAATTTAGACTTTTTAGAAATATAATACTATAATCTAAGTAAAATTTTTTTAGAGGATAGTACCTTTAAGCTCTACCTAAAATTTATATATTAGTAAAATCTTTGTCTCCTATATAAAGAAACTAATATAGATAAATACTAAGTAGTAGATCTTTTCTTTTTACTTATAATAGGTGTTCCTCTTTTTATAAGACTTATCTATAGCTTACTTTATATACTAATCCTTAGTTCTATTTATATTATATAAGTTCTTTTAGATAATAAAGATATAAGCCTAATAGAAGAAAATAAATTAGTATAGGTATTTATAGTAATTATAGAAGGTAATAATAGAAGACTATTACTCTTTATAGTAAGTAATACTACTAAAAAGACTATATTTATTATAGGGAAAGGCTACTCTAAATTAATTAGGTTGTAGTTTACTAATTAGATTAAAGAGAATATTAATATAAGCTTATATCCTTTCTCTATTAAAACTATAACTAACTATTATAGCCTAGAAATATTACTTTATTAATAGAAAGTACTTTACTCTTAGTTTATATAGCTAAAACTTACGTCTAACACTTTTTTTCTATTAAAGATATTTTTTCTTTAAAATTATAGCTACGCTTTTTAAGAGAGCTTATTAAAGATTCCTTTTTTTATAAATTATAGCTACGCTTTTTAAAAGAGCTTATCGCGCCTTATTAATAAGAAAATATCTTAAAGTAGTAAAGAATCTCTAGTATAGCTTTACTATAAAAAGCTAATATAAGAGGTATAGTAGAGCTATTAGGGCTCTATAGTTAAGCTATAGGAAGCTTTTTTTCTAATATAAAAGCTTTTAATATAAAGGTATTATACTAACTATTATATATAAAGCCTACTAGTTTAAAATAAAGATAATAGCTAAGAATTATCTAGTGCGTAAATAAGATTAGTTTAACCTATATTCTAGACTTACTTAAGGTAGTTATAGCTAAACTACTAGAGAAATAGATACCTAAGCGTAATAAAAAACCTTATATTGATAAGCTCTTCTATATATACTTCTTCCTAGATAAGTAAGAGAGTTAAACCTATTTATCTATTACCTAAAGCTACTATACTAAGTATTACTACTACTAGATATATAAACTTATAGTCAATAAGCTTTAGAATAGTAAGTAGAATAGCTATTAATAGTAGTATAGAGTTTCTCTTTATAAGTAAACTATAAGCTATAAATAAAGACTATATAAAGAATTACTAGTAACTCTAGATACTAATATAATAAATACTATATATAGAGATTTTAGTCCTATATAAAGGAATAAGAGAGCTTTAGATATAGTAAAGGAAGATATTATATATAAAGTAAAATAAGAATATAAGAGAAATAAAGAGAAAGCTAAGTAAAATATTATAAGATACTTAAAGAAAGGAAAAGTACTAAATTATATACTACAAGGTACTATAAGCCTTAATATAGGTTTACTTATCTTTTTCCCTAGATTAAAATCTACGTTACTATTATTATCTATAGATAAACTTAGAATTAAGCTAGAAGTAAAGAATTAAAAGTAGTTAAACAAGCTTATTAAAATTAAAGAGTAAATATTACCTAACTATATATATATTTTCTACAACTAAGATCTAAATAGTATTAATAGAATAATACTACTAGAAGTAATCTAGTTTAGTAAGGTTTTATAGTATAGACTAACGCTTATAAAGTATATACTACTAGTACTCCTTAATATTATCTTAAAGAATCTAATAAAAGCTCTAGACTTTAGAGATTATAACCTAAAGGAGTATAAACTTAACTTACTTAGGTTTTTTACTTAATAGAATAAAGATAAACTACTTTATAAGTTTATTTATATTATACTATTTTCTAGTATATCTTATTTACTTCTTCTGAACTTATAAATAGTACTACTATAACTTAGCTACCTATAAATACTATATATATAATAGTACCTAGGGAATAGGTTTTTCTAGAGGTAATAGAAATTAATTTATAGTATCTTCTAGTAATATAGGAGAGTACGTAGTATAATATTAAGTAATACTATTCTCTTTATTAAGAAAGTTATATAAGATAGTTAGTACTTATAAGAGAGTAGAATCTTTTACTTATAGCTTAAGTACTTACTATAGAGCTAAAGTTAATACAAAAAGAACTTTAGAAGCTTATTATAGAACTTACTATAGAAGTAAGAAAAGATTAACTAGGTCTACTTAGTTATATTACGGCTATATATCTATAGATACCTAGAAAGTAAAGTATTAAACGACTAGCGTATCTAGTATACTAGAAAACAATTCCTATCTCCTAGGCGTATTACAATTATCTAAAACGTACGTATAATAGTTATAGGAGCGATATTATATATAAGGGAAAAAGAAAAGTATAGGTTTAATAAGAACCTATATAGGTTAACTATAATAATATTAAGGATAGAGAGAGCTTAACCTAAGTAGAAGTATACGCTAATCCTAGGAGGCTTTTACGCTACTTCTAGTAACGTATAACTAGAGCCTAATTAGTAGTTATACTAAGTCTTTATTAAAACAATAATTTATATATACTATATATTTTTGTTTTAAAGACTTGTTTATTACTATAGTATTTTTATAATATATTATACTTAAGCTACTTAAAAATAAGCGCTTCTATTTACTATATATACTATAAAGAAGTAATTTACGTATAAAGCTTACTATAGTAGCCTAGAATATAATATCTAAAGGAAGCTCTATATACTAGTAAAACTTATAAATAGCTTTACTATAGCTTTTTAGCTTATTCTATACCTTACTATAACTAGTACTAAGAAGACTTAAGATATTTACACTATAGAAAACTAATTTCTTGTTTTTCTAGTAATTAATATATTTAACTAAATCCTCTTAAACTAGTTATTTTATATCTATTAGTCTGTTCCTATAAATATATAATAGACTTCCTTAAGTAATAATAATCTTAACTTTATTACGTTTAGTTTTATATAATTATTAAGCGTCTAAGATTACTTATAAGGTAATATTAAATATTTAGATAGCCTCTCTAATATTATAAGAGGTCTTTATAAGAGTATTATAATTATAAATAGTAGAGTTAAAAGGAACTAACTCTATATAAAGTAGAAGTAAGCTCTAAGCTCTCTTATAAATTATATCTTAAAGCGCCTTACTAGAAGCTTTTTTAAAGGATAAAGACTTATTATAAGCTTTTTTAATTATTTTTATTATCCTCTTAATTACTTCTTTATAATAATATTACGTAGTATTAAAGCTTAGTTTAAGATAATAACTTTTATTACTCTACTTAAAAGTATATTTCTAAGTATATACTTTTTTTTCTTCTTCTTTTTCTTCTTTTTTATTATATAATCGCCTCTCTTACGCTATATATTTAACTTATATTTTAAACCCTTTAATAGTAGTTTAAATATTACTAAGTTATAATAAAGCTTTAGCCTTATAGAGAGAAGAGTATAAAAAGAGGTTAGGTATAATTATAGAGACGTTTTAGGGTTTAATGTAGTTAAATACTTATTTTAGAACTAGTAAGAGATTATACTAATATTTCTAGTAGATAGGAAGGCTTTCGTATAAGAAGATTTAGAAATTATAGCTAGATATCTAAGCCTAGAACTATTTATTAGTAATTAGGTTAACAAGGTTATCTTCTAAATATATATTATTTATTTTCCTTATAACTTATACTATTGCTTAGTACTTTAATAAGGATAAAGGAACAAGAGAATATATATTATATTATAGGATAATAATAATAGTATAGTTTAATTCTATAGAACTAGAGATACCCTAATAAGTACTAGTAATAGTTACTCTATATTAAGGATTTATACAAAGGCTATACTATAACGTAGTTAATCTTTTTAAATTTAAGGAAAGAAAGGTTAATTTACGTTACTTAAATAAGAGATTAGATACCTTTTATTATTATAATAAATAAATACTCTTTCTTTAGACCTATACTTATTAGTAAAATTAGCTTTACCCTATAGATACAAATTTTAATTATAGCTAATCTACTTATAAAAGATAAAGCTAATTTTACTACTAACTAGTATTAAAAACTTTCTATAACTCTATAAGAATAAATTATAGAATAGTAGATATTTATTACTTTTATATACTACTAAAAATTTAGTCTATAATAGTGTTTATAATATACTACTAAAATAGTACCTAATAACTTTTAATATACTCTTTTTATATTAAACTCTATATAAGTCTTAGTACTAAGACTATAAACGTCTATATATATCTCTTTACTATAATCTTATTTACTATTAGTGTAGTCTAATTTACTACGTATAATCTATTTTTATAGGGTATACTAGTAATACTTCTTTATCTTATAGTAGCTACTCTATACTTTCTCTACTTAACGCTATTCTATATTTTCTCTAATTACTATATAGTATATCTATAGTAGTATATCAACTATATTAGAATAGTTATCTTTATATAGGCTACGTTAATCTTATTTATATTTATAGCCTTTAGTTAAGTAAAAACAAGGTAGTAGAGATATATAGTTATTATTACTTTAGTAACTTCTATCTCTTTTATTTATCTCTAAGATATTTAGTACTATTAGTTAAGAAGCTAGCGTAGTTAAGTTACTATATATATTATAATTAGGAGCCTATTAACACTACCTACGCTAGACTACTAGTACACCTACTCTAGAAAGAATCTAGAATATAGGCTTTTATACGCTTTCTTAAGACTTATAATTATTAATAGTATAGGTAGTAGAATCTATATAATAGATTTTCTTAGCGATACGTTAAGAAAATACTTAAACTTACTAGATATTAGCTATTATATTATATATTTTATAGTTATTATTAGAGGACGTATATATTAGTATAGTTTAATAGAGGTATACTATAAGTAAGTACTCTCTAGCTTAGGGATACTAGCTTAGTAATTAGAATAGTTAGGTCTAGTTAGCTAGTTAGTAGAATTATATTGTAGTCGCCTTTAAGATAAAGCTAATTTCGCTAGAAACTATATTTACTATTATAATAGTTACTAATATTTATTACAACCTTAGCTATCTACTTACTATTATACTCCTAAGCCTAATCTATAAGCTTTAATATATTTTTCTCTCCTCTTTTAATTTTAGTATTAAAAATTCTTTATACTTACTCTTTTATAGTAATATCTACCTATTTACTATAAGTTTAAGGTATAGCTTTATAGAAATTACTCTATTTTACCTAAGTAGTTATATAGACCTTAAGTAGTATATATAAATTATAGTATACTAGATATAGCTCTCTTTTTATAGAATTAAGTATATCTAGACTCTTATTACGCGTTAGAGATTAATAAAGTAGTCCTAACTCTAGAGATTATTTATACTTATACTTTAAGTATATCTCTTTTTTATATTGTAGTTGTTTTACGTAGTTATATTAAATAGTAATTGTAATACTATATATATATATTACGAGGGCTTATACTTATAGCTATAAATAATAGTATTTAAGGAAGAATACACTATAAATTTACTATATTTAGTATAACTAAAGTTAAAGTATACTATATATATAGTAGTAAAGTATTAATAAGTCTATTACTCTTTTATATAAGGTTAAGTACTATATAATCTAGTTACTAAATATAGCTTAGTAAGTATTAGCTATTTTATGTAATTAGTAGGTATTAGTTAGAAGTTCTATCTTATTTGTTTAGGCCTATTATCTTAAACCTAGGTGCCTATAGTATATTACTACTTATCTAAGATTATAGCTAGTAACTCTATTTAAACTAGTATAGCTAATATAAGTATAAGTAGATAATATTAAGATTATAGTATACTTAACACTACTATACCTTTAGCTAATAGCTATAGTAGTATAAATACTACTTATCTTAGACCTACTAGAGGTTTTATACAACTAACCCCTAATAAAGATATATTTAAAGTTAGATTTTATATCTCTAAAGGCTAAGGCTTAGGCTAGAGAGCTAGGGTTTAACTTATACACTATTTCTCTATATCTATTAATATAAGTTTTAAGAGTATTAGCTTTAAGAGTTATATTATAAAAAAATATAGGTAACTAAAGCTTTTTTTACTATTAGTTAATAATAGATATATAATTATTACTACTATCTAGATAAAGAGAAGTACTAGTAGCTCTACTCGATAGAAAAATAAAGAGTTAAAAAGTTTACGTAGACGTAGTTTAACTTATATAATAATATAGAACTATAGCTAAAGTTAATATAGTTACTTTACTACTCTTTAGTATATTATTTAAGAATTTTTTATTATAAGGCTATAACACTAACTTAATAGTAGTTATACTTATAATATAGATAAGAATAATATTAAAAAGTCTTATTATAGTATAAAAAGTATTTTAGATAGAAGTTTTAGTAGTAAGCTAAGTACTAAAGAGAGTAGTAAAATACTTACCTTAATTATAGTATAATCTTATAGTATTAAAATTCTTAGAGCCTTAATATTAAATAAGTTAATCTATCGCTAAATTAAATATAGTATACCTAGTACCTTAGCTATAGTAGAACCTTTAAGTAAATCCTTTAATAAATACTAATAGGTTCTCTTTATTTAACTTAACAATCTTCTTAATTAATATTACTACTTTTTAACTTATTTTAGCTACTTACTTAAGATACTTTCCTTACTATTATTAACCCTCTATATATAGAATATATATATTACTAGTTAAGATATAAATTGTTTTAAGAATATAGCTTATTTTATAAATTAGGTATATTAATTATTGTTATAGATAGATATCTAATATTCTCTTATATAAGTAGTGTATAGTTATAATTTCTATCTTTAAGATCTAGTTACTAACGCCCTTACTTATATTATCTACGCTTTTACTAATATTTAACCTAAAACTAAAGAAGTCTATCTATCTAATACTTAGTCTAATATATAAAAGTACTATCTTTCTAACTTATAGACTAAGACTAGTCTTAATATCTATAGATACGTAAAATAGCTCTACTTATAGAAAAAACAAAATTACTAGCTAAAAATACTACTATCTATTAGTAGATAGTTATATTCTAGTAACTTTACTCTACTAGCTTCTATAGTTATAAGTAGGTCTAGGTTTATAAGTAGTACTATTACTTTTCTTAAAGATCTTAGCTTTAATAGTATAGATTTATTTAATATATAACGTAAGCTTTACACTCCCTAATATATTTATATAGGCCTTAATTTAGACTAGGAGTTTTTATAAAGTATTTAAACTAAGCTAGTATCTTGTTATATATTAAATAGTAGTTGTAGATAAGCTTTAGGCTAATAATCTAGTTATACTACTAGCTAAAACTTATAAGGTATAACTTTAGTTACTTTACTATATAGAGAAAGCTAATAAAACTAGTAACTTAATATATACTTAGTATAATATATACTCTAAAACTACCTCTTATTAACTACTATAACTTTAGTAAGTAAGTAATAGTAACTAGGTATAAAAAATCTCTAATTTACGTAATATAGAGCCTAGTAACTATAATATCTTAAAGTTAGCTACTATAGATAAATACTTAGACTTTTAGAATTTAATATAAGTTTAATTCTAAGGACTATTTATTTCTAACTCTTTTAAAGGCGTATAACTACTCTAGTAGTAATTCTAGCGTAAGCTCCTATAACGTAAACTAGAACTAATTATTAATAATCTAAAGTAGTACTCTATTTAATACTAATAAAGTAGTTAATAACTACGTTAGATCTAGAGTTCTTACTAGTAAAATTATAATTAGAATACTACTCTATAGTTACTCTTTTATAAATACTAATAGCTTTAGGATACTTTACTCTAGTATTAGTAAAGGTATATAGGAATTAGAGATATATAATTATAAGGACTTACTATAGCTAGGTATAGTTAAGATAAATTCTACTATTAGAGTAAGCTAGAGCTATAACACTATATAATAACTTATAGTAAGCTTTAATATACCTAAAGTTATATTAATAAAAGTAGTATATATTAAAGCTAAGAGTCTTAGTAGTATAATATAGTAGGAATTAAGTAGTAATAAAAAGAGTAATAGGTCTCTTATCTAAACTATAAGACTTACAACCTTACTTTTACTACTATATTAATACTATAGTTTATTAAAACTCTTAGAAGAGTTAGTACTCTTAAAAAGAGTATTAACTTACTAAAATATCCTAAATCTATACATAGAAATTTAAAGGTAGGAATAAATAATTAGATAAGCTAATTTTATTTATTACTTAAAAGACTATATATCTCTTACTTACTTCTTTACTTCTATTAACCCTCTACTTTAGTACGTAGTAGTAAAATATATACTCTAAAAATACAATTCTTATAAGTAATTATACTTTTATACTATAGTATATTTAAAGAAGTCTAGCTAAAGATACTACTTTTTAGTCTAAGTTATAGCGTCTAATAGATAGTATACTTTAATATAAGCTATACAAGAATATTAAGTATAAAATAGAGCTATTTAAAGTAGTATAGTTAAATACAAAATTAGTATTAGAATCTTATACTCTCTTAACTTTAAATTCTAGTTTACCTTATAGATAAAGAGAATACTAGAAGTATAAAGACTACCTAGAGCTAATATAATTTTAATTATATATAGTAAGCTACGTTACTATAGCTAATAGTAAGTTTTAGTAAAGTTATTTCTACTAAGGTCTATTAGTTTAAGCGAAATTTTCTATAAGTAATTTCTTACTCTCTTAGTTTAACGCTCTATTTTCTTTAGTTATAACTACCCTCTACTCTCTAGTAGATAAGACTCTCTAATATTAAAACCTTTATTAAAATCTTAATTTATACTCCTTCTACTTTTACTTATAATAAAACTTAATATAAAAAAGAATACAAGATAAAACTACTTTATAATTTAAAATACACCTAGTAAATTATATAGTATCTTAATACTTTATAGAGTAAAGTTTCTTAAAGTAAGCTCTTTTAGTATACTCTTTATATATCTAAATAGACCTAGTAAAGTCTATAAGCTCTCTAAAAGAATAAAGTCTAAATCCTAATACTAATTTTATACGCGACTATATAGAAATATTAACTAGATCTAATTAATAAAGGTTATTATAGCTAAAGTCCTTATTTTAAAGGGGAAAGAAGCTTAATTAACTTAATATAATTAGCGTCTTTAGACTAATATTATCCCTATATTAAGTTAATCTTATCTTAATAAGTAATTAAGTTTTATAAATATATATAAAGCGTCTACTTAGCTATTTTAGTTAGATACCTTACTATTTCTTTATTATATCTAGATAATCTACAATATAATAGAATTGTAGCTATATCTATTATTAGTTACGTTAGCTAACGCCTATATATCTTTATAGTATCTACTAGCCTTAGGTAGCGCTTAAGAAGCTAATCTTCTAATAATAATTATTAATAAAGAGTTAAATTTTCTTATAAGATACTATAATTCTATAGGTACTTTTATATTACCTTCTCCTAGTAACTATTAGGGCTACTTAGACTTTCTTAGAACTAAAGAAGGCTAACCTTAAGTCTTATAGTAACTAGAGTAAGAAGTATACTTCTAGCTATCTAATTATATATATAAAACTAGTATTAATAGATTAACTTACTATAGTAAAAGCTATTAAGTTAGATTTTCTATTAATAAAAGAAAGACTTAGAAGGTTATAGTATTATATTATAGTAATTATCTATACTATAATAAAAGAGACCTTTAAATATTTTACTTTAGAGTTCTCTAAAATATTCTAGAGGGCCTAGCTATATTTAGATAGATCTAGCTAAATTATAAGTACAAATTATTTATAAATTATATATTAGTTAAGATTAGTTAGAGTTCTTATAATATTACTATCTAAACTTAATTATATATATCTATAGCCCCTTAAACGCTCTTATTAATATTAAGGTTATATAAATACTTAAAGTCTACTACTTTATACTAAAATCTTATAAATTAGAGCTTAAGTATAAGATAGACTTTAAAGTCCTATAATAGATATAAAAAGATAATCTTAGTAGAACCTTCTAGTTAGTAGTAGTCTTAGGCTACTAAACAGCTCTAGTTTTATAATATAAGATTAGGCGATAAATAATATTTAGAAAACTACCTTCTAACTAAGCGTATCCTTACTACTTATAACTAGGAGTTAGCACCTATTATAGAAATAAGCTACTACGCCGTAGGCGCTTAATATAAGCCTAATACTAAAGCTAAGAATTAAGAAAGTAATAGATTTAAGATTAGTTAGTAAGATATATATAGTATTATTAATAGAGATAGTGTATATAAAATAGAATATATTACGTGTTAAGGTTTAAGTAGTATACTATATATATAAAAATAGCTTAGGTAAGCTTAAGATAATAGAGGATGCGCGTAGTAGGATTAAAATAAATTAAAATTTCTCTAATCTAACATCTATCTACGTGTACTAGAAAACCCTATAAGCTAGAACTTTTTATTACTATATATCCTACAACTATTAATAAACTTAGAAACTCTTAGTATAATATAATTATACTATATTCTCTACCTAGTTAATTTCTCTTAAAGTAAAACATGTTACTAATTCTATAATAGTTGTTTATACTTACTAGCTTTAGCTTAAAAGGTTTTAGATTTAATAATTACCTTTTATATTTACTCTATATTATAGGATACTATAGATAGATATCTTAAAAGTATAAACTAAGCTTAGATACCTATTAGCTAACTAACTTACTTTTCTATACTACTATAATACTCGTGTAGCTAAGACTACTAAAAGTAGTAAGTTATAAAGTAATAAAGAGAATTTTAGTAAATAGAATACTATAACTATACTTTAGATTATTTATCTTAAGATTCTAGAGTTATAATACCCTACGTTAGCGTTACTATATCTACTAGCGCTAATAGTTTTCTAGTACGTAGAGTTTTCTAGTATACGTAAATAGACGTTAGTTAATAGATAATACTATTAGAAGTACTATCTTCTTTCTTTTTTTGCTAAAGTATACTCTTCTTTCTAAATCTATCTATAATAGACTATAATATATATAGCCTTTATAATTATCTCTCTTATACTTCTACTTAGATACTTAGTTCTTACTTTTTTTAAGAAAGTAGTAGCCTACTATATATAACTACTCTAGGCTACTATTAATTATATAAATATATTATATATATAGTAGTAAATTACTACTTTTAACTTTAAACTTTTTTAATAGTAAATAATATAGGTTTTCTAATCTATAGTAGTTATAATAAGTTTTACTAAGAAGTCTAGAGAAAAGAAAGATAGATATAGATAAGTTATAGAGATAAACTATAGGTAAGTAAATAAATAGTATAGGAATCTAGCGTAGTAGAAGATATAAAAGTATATAGGCGTATAGCGTATAGACTATCTTTATTTTACTAAAATAAGAAGAACTTAAGTATTAACTTTCTACTAAGGCTTTTAAAGGTATTTATTTAGTAAGATAAATATAATAAATAATATATCTATTATATATAGGCTTTTTAATTTCTTACTAGATAACTATTAAAATATTTAGTACTAGGCCTAATCTTTAATATATATATATACTTAGGTTATATTAATTTCGTTTTATTTATTAAAGTAAAGTTATTACGTAAGTAATAATATAGTACTAAGCCTTATATATAGTATTCTTAGCTATAAGTTTAGTATAGATAACTACTTTTTCTTTTAAATAATATACTATTACAAAAGAGTATATACTATAAGTAATATTTTATTTACTTAAAAAATAATAAGTTAAAACTAATATTAAGAGATAGTTATATTTTTACTCTAATACAAACTAGTAGAATTATAAAGTATTTATTTTATCTTTATATTAGTACGTCTTAATAGATTAACTTAACAATATAAACTTAATAGTACTTAACCTTAGTTTATACTATAAATTTTATAGGTATATAAACTTTAGCTTTTAAGATAATTTTATACTAACTATATAGTAATTAATCTTATACAAAACTAGACTATAAGGTATATATAATATAGTACCTAGGTATTATATCTATAAATAATATAATTAAAGCTATATTTAGTAGCTATTTATATAAGAATAGGATACTTAATATAGATTATCTAGGTCTTATATTTCTAAAAACGAGTTCGGCTAGTACTATATACGCTACTACTATCTAATAAATTATTTCTATATATAGCTAAAGAAGTTATTAGTATAATACTATTAGTTCTAAATAGGTATTACTCTCTACTTATAAGACTACTTTTATTATAGTAATACGTAATATAGCGTATAATAGCTAGAGGTTAACTATAGCGCTAGACGCTAGTTAATAGCTACTAGGTAGTAAGTAGTCTTACGCTATTAAACTATTATAAGTAGCCTACTATAACGCTAATTTAGACGCCTATACTAGATAGAACTAAGTAAGAGTATAAAGAGCTATCTTTATAAACGTAAGCTAGCTATAGTAAAGATATACTTTATTAGTTATAGTTATTACTATACTACCTACTCTTCTTAGTTACTTATACTTTAGCGTATACTCTATACCTATATAACTTTCTATCTTTACGCTAATAGTAGCTTATAGTCTCTAGTACCTCTATAGTATAAATATAGTAATAAAAAGTAAAGATTATATTTCTATATTAGTATATAAGAAGTAGTAATTATAATTAGCGTCTAGTATTAGTATCCTCTATTAAGGCTTTTATATATAATTACTTTACTTACTATTACGCTTACTATTATACGTTGTAATAGCGTTTATAGCTTATAGTTATATTATTAGCTTATACTAGCTATATAGCGCTATTACTAACTAAGTTAACTAAAGTATTTAGGTTTTAGACAACCTATTAGTTTGCGTAAGAGTAATAGCTACTAATAACTTAATAATATAGTAAAGTATATAGCTATATTAAAATTACAAGTAGATATAAGTAGTAAAAGTATATTACGCTATACTCTTATTATAGCACGATATCTATAAATATCCTAGAGATTAGAGTAATAAGTTAATAGAACTATAATATAAGAAGGTATTCTAGGACTTTTTAAGAAACTTAGTTCTAATAATAGTAATTTATATTCTAGCTTTGTCCGCGTTTAAGATATATAATAACTCTTCTTCTAGGCGTAAACTCTTATAGGCCTATTTATAGATAAGTTAAAATATAAATAAAAATTATAGTTAATTAGCTATATTAGGTACGTTAAGCTATATTATCTAATCTAAATCTAATATCTCTATATTAACCTTATTCCCTACACTTTTTATTTAACCCTCTTATACTAAACTTTATAATAACTACTCTTCTTAAAAGATACTATAATCTTACTATAAATATAAAGTACTATACTATATACTCTATAGAGCTTTAGAAAAGAAATAAAAAAGCTAGTTATATATTTATACTTAAAAATTATTACTATATAAGTCTATAGTAGTCTTCTTAAAGCTTTCTAATACTTTAAAAGGTTATATATAGTAATTATTAAAATAACTAATAATTTCTCTATTACTAGTATTCTAACTACTACTCTAAATATAAATATCAAGTAACTTAGCAACTATATAGCCTCCTTTGCCTAATCTATCTAGATAAATCGACATCTTAGCGATTTTTATTTCCTTATAGTAATTAGTAGCTCCTATAACTTAGAGATCTAACTAATATTTTAGGTTATATTTTCTATATAGGCTATATTAACAAATAGGCTTGCTAGAGCTTATACTCTAATAAGAAAAAAGTTAGGTATCTTATATACTATTATAAACTTCTACTATTATACTACTTAAGCTATAGACTATATATTAAAGTAGTACTAAAAGAGATCTAAAATATACCCTAGATCTATAAGTTAAAGTAATTATTTGCTTAGTAAAATTATAAAGTAACTAGGTAATATTACTCTAGTACTAGTAATTCCTTATATATTATTCTTATTAAATAAGTATATAGCTTCTAATAATATTATACTACTTTATAATACTTCTAATAGATACTACTTCTTTTTAAAGTTTCTAAGGTAGCTACTTTAAAAAGAAAAAAAAAGACTATATCTTATAGAATAGAAATCCTTAGATAAGCTAATATAGTTAAAGCTCTAAGTAATAAAATATATTATAGATAGTACTATAAACTATTACCTCTACTATAATCTACTAAGATATTTATAGTAGTTAGCTTTATAAATTAGCTTATAGCCTAGCTAAATATTTATTATATTAGGTAGAAATCTATAAGTTATATCTAATATTTTATCTACTAGTATTAATAAAGAGTATAAATAGAATACTTAATCTTTATATTTAATACTATTTTAGTAGTTATATTTTTAGTATACCTAATAGTAATAATACTTAGTCTAGTTTATCTCGCAATAGATCTTCCTCTATAAGCTATAGTTGTTTACTATTTATACGCTTAATCCCCTCTAATTAGCTAGCCTAGATAGTAATTACAAATACCTAAATTTTAGGTACTAATTATTATTCTAGTTTTATTACCTATACTAAGTATCGCGGTAATATCTATACCCCTTATTTTAAATTAGCTCTAGGAAGGCTTCTAATATATAGAGAGCTAAGTTAGTATATAAGAAAAGGTTAGAAAATATCTAATAAAGATTAAGTTAATCTACTACTAGTAATAGACAATAAAGATATTACTAAGTTATATACGTACTTTAGCTAGAGTATATAAAGTTCTAATTTTTTACTTATAATATTCTACTAATAATATAATTTATATACTATTAATAGCTATAACTTTACTATATAAAGCTATAATATACCCCCTAAGAATATAATTCTTATAAGTAGCTATACTTTTATACTATAGTATATTTAAAGAAGCTAAGAAGAAGAGGTTATATTCTAGTTAGAGCTAAAGCTTTTAGTAATAAGTATACTTAAACGTAAGAGAAATAAAGCTATTAAGTATAAAGCTAAGCCTTTAGGCTATAAAAAACGTAAATTAGATATTAAGGCTAATATAAATATTAAAAATAGTTATAGTTCTAAATAGAGAAAGTCTAGCTAGCTAAGTAGATTACTTCTCTAGTCTAATAGAGTTACTTACTAGTCTAGTAGTAATAGAGAATTATTTAAATAGTATACTTTTATCCTAATATCTTCTATTATAGCTTTACGTATAATATATTTATTACTTTTACTATATCTAAAATAAACTAAAGTTAACGCTAATATAGTACTATAGTATCTTCCTACTCTAAGTAGTACTTAAGAAGCTAACTTTTTAACTAATATTAATCCTTTTGTTATAAAACGCATAGTATAGCGAAATAGATTACTAGTACTTTAAACTTAAGTAGCTTTAATACTTTAAGTAGATTAGAATTCTCTATAAATTTATAGTAAATTTCTTATATTCTTTCTTAAGTAGTATAAAGTAGTAATTATAAGTATATAATAAAAGTATAATTCTTATAAAGTAGAGTAGTAAAATTAATATATAATAGAGCCTAAAATAAGAGTATAAAGAGGGCTTACTATAACGTTCCTAGATAGATAATTTAATATAATTAATTTATTTTAACCTTAACTTAACTAAGTTTATTATATTAGTTTTATATACACTAAATTTAACACTAAAATCTAATAATTATAAATACTTTTATAGACTAAATTTTTATTACTATATAAAGATAATAAATATCTACTACTTTAGGATTTATTCTTATAAAGTTATAGAAAGTTTTTAGTACTAGTTATTAGTAAAATTAGCTTTATCTTTTGTAAGTAGATTAGCTATAACTAAAATTAGTATTTATAGAGGTAAAGCTAATTTCGCTAACTATTATACTTTTAGGTAATATAAGGTATATATATAGAATACTATCGAAATTTAATAGTTAGTTAAAAATACTACTTCTAGAAATATTAGCTATTATTCTATATAAATACCTCTAATATCTACTATCTCTATACTATATATTTTCGTAGTACTTTAAGTTATTATATAGTACTAAGCGCTATATATAGTATTCTTTGTAATAGGCCTTATATAGATAATAAGCCTATTACTTTAAAATAATTATATTTAATAAGATTATACGCTAAAAGTAATTATATAAGTATTTTTAAATTAATATTAAAACTAATAGAAGACTTTAGATTAGCTTCTACTTAGATACTAAATAGTAGAATTATAAATCGCTAATTATATATACTTTAGGTTACTATATTATAACTAATCGACTTAATAATATTAGCTTAATTACTATTAATTTAGGATTATACTACTATTTCTATAGGTATATCTTTTACTCTTATTTAATTGTATTCCTCTAATAACTTAGTAATAGTAATTATAGTATATTATATAATAGATAGAGAGGTAAAGAGGCTTAGTTTCCTAGTAATTATAAAATAAGTAATATCTTTAAAAGTATTGTAAGTAGCTATATATATACTACTAAGAGTATCTCTAAGTAGTATCTAGGTAGAGAGGTAATAAATAGGTCCTTAAGTATATATATAGGCGTAGTATCTCTTACTATAACTTTAAGTACGCGTACAAGTATAATATCTCCTACTACTACCTAGTAAGGTCTTCTTTATCTACTATCTCTTACTATATAGTAAGAACTACACTATAGTAAGAAAATTAATAGCTACTTAGACTTATAGTTATAAAAGTACTTCCTATATCTACTTAATAATTTCCTCTATTAAGTAAAGCACTATTATACTTCTTATACCTTAATTCTAGATAGTTAAACATGCGATTTTTAAGAGCCTAGTATAATTTAATAGAAAAATTACTAACTTAGTACTATTATATAGTTATATAGAGGATAGTTAGCTTAACTTAGCTAGAACGTATATAAGTAGGTAGAGAAAAAAGAGTATATAGAGACTTAGTATTACGTAGCTATATTACTATATAGTAACTTATAACAAACTAATAATAAATACAAATAGATAACTAAATATTAAGCTTTTATCTTCTATTCTATATCTAAAGAAGCTTATTAAAAATATATTCTAAATTCTACTTATTAATATCCTATATACTATACCTACTACTATTAGTACTTCTACTATACTATAAGAAGTAAAGTTTAGCTAAGTACTTAGTAACACCTTATATATTAGTACACTATACCTACTATCTTATAGAGTATCTAGCTATCTATTTACTCTTAATATAATCTATAATATAACACTTTTTATATTAGGAAGTATTATACTAAGTATAATTCGCTAGAAGAGTACGTTAACGAAGCCTATACTATTACTTTAATTAGGCTAATTTAGGATATACGTATAGTTTCTAGAATTATTAATAGTACTTCTATATTATCTATAAATATCCTACTACTTTTAAAATAGTAAAAGTATTTATAATACTACTACTTAGCCTTTACTTTATATAGTCTTTAATTAGTTAATATATAATATTAATATATATTTATACTACTTTAGGTAAGAGATCTTTATTAGATATATCTAGAAAATTAAGTTACTTTTATAATAAGTCTACCTATAACGTTATATAAGACTACTATAAGATATAACCTCTAAATATTAATGTCTAGGTATCTTGTAAGTAAAAAACAAAATTAATAGTACTAGGCTTAAAATAAACTATCTATCTAGGACAAAGTATAATATATTATAGCTTTCTTAAAGAGAAGTTAATAGGATCTTAACTCTACTAGCTCCTTTTATATTTAGTTAGCTATAATAACTAACTAAATCCTATAGGGCCTTCTTATACTATAAGCTATATTACCTTACTATAGCTATCCTAATATATTAGTGTTAAAGTACCTCTTTATATAAGCAAGATCTATTCTTTATTATCTTTTTATTTTTTCTACTTCTTTATCGTTGTTAATATCTACTATATAGTATTTCTATCTAGAATTTCTTCTTGTATTTAGCTTAAGAGCTAGTAGTCTTATCTTAAAAAGAAATATAAGAGGGTAGCGTAAAGTAGGTTACGTATTTTAAGTATATTTAAGTAGCTTTTATCTAGAACGCTCTTAAGAAAGTATTTATAGATATCTCTAAGTATTATTTACGTATATAACTTATTACTTATCTTAAGTAAGAGGTTTTGTATAGATACCTTTCTTTCGAAACTCTATATCTAGTTAAATAACTACTTAATTAGGCGTCTATTATCTTTATTTTACTAGAAGGACTACTAGTAAGTAGTAATAATAGGGCCGTGTAGTATAATATCTAGTTAAAGATATACCTTAGCTTTGTAGCTAGAAAAGAAATACGCTTCTATATTATTATTATCTCTAGAAGTTATAAGTTATATAGCTTAGCTAAGTAGGCTTAGTATTAATTATATATTTTATTTATCCTAAGTCCTTAGTTCTAGACTTCTTCTATTTAATTTAGCTAAGACACTCTTCTAAAAGACTATATCTCTAAATATATTATATAGTAGTTAGCTCTAGAGTAGATTAATAGATAGATATAGCTCTCTAGGAGGCGATTTTACTTAACGCTTAGAGTTAGCTAAGAGAAGTTCTAGAAGTAAAAGCTATTGCTTTAGTATAAGTAGAGATAAAATAATATAATTATTAATTAATATACTAAGTAGAGAGGTAGCTAGGTTATAATAGTATATAAAGCCCTTTACTAACTATCTTATATATTATTTAATATATTCTAAGTAAAGTAAGTTTTACTAGCTACTATACTTATTAATAATACTTATATTATCTATAGTATAAATATTACGCTCTATAGTATATAATAGCTTAAGTAGTATATATTTAGGATATAAATAGTGTTATTAACTTTAGAGTATACCTATCTATAGCTTCTATATATTACGCTTCTATTTAGAGTTTAAAGTAGACTTATACCTTATAATAGGCACTAGCTAGATTCTAGTTAACTTTTTTAGAAGTCTAGTATTATTCTTAGGCTATAAGATAGTACTATATATACTTTAATTAATTAAGTAAGTAAGCTCTACTATATTTAAGTTTAGTGTTAATCTTTCTAATAAGGTAGAAGAGAGTAAAGTAGTAGGGTTAAATATAACTCTAGGCGCTAGCTCTTATATAGGGTTATTTAGAGTGCTAAGATAACTTAGTAATAATATACTAGTCTCTATTAATAGGAGTAGTAGTAAAGGTAATAGCTTTAATAATCTACTACGCCTAAATTTACCTTAAATAATTAATCTATATTAATCTATTCTATATCCTATAAGAATATTACTTAGGTCTATACGTATATTCTAAATAGAGTAGAGCTCTTAACCTTTTTTACTAGTCTTAGTAAAAGTATCTTTATTACCTTATACTAATAGGTTATATAGATTAATAGCTTTAATTATATTAACTAAGAACTTTACTTAGCCTTTTATAATCTTTTAAGTAATTAGTTAGTTTAATTTAGTAATAGCTCTATCCTAAGAATTCTTACTAGCAACTTAGCTAAGAAGTTTATAGAACGTTATACTTATTATAGCCTATTTATAGTATTAGACTTTATTACTACTCTATTTATTACTTGTCTTATTAAAAGAAGTAAAGTACTTCTTCCTTATATTATACTCTTATTCTACTATAACTAGGAACTACTACTAACACTATAGGTCTAAGTTAGTAGTATCTTTTAAGGTACGTAAGAGAAGCGTCTAGTTATAATATTCTTAATATTTATCTTATATAATAGTGTCTATAGATTTAAAAAGTAGCTAGAGCTACTACTACTATATTTTATATTTACTAAGAAGCTAATTTCTTATTATAATATAAGCTTCGAACTTCTTACTAAGCTTTAAAAGGTTACGTAGCAACTAATAGAATATGTATACGTTAGCGTATATTTAGGCTAGGTTAAAAAGATTAATTATAAACTCTAAAGCTAGTATAGAATCTATTATTAATTAAATAAAGCTTACGCTAAAGAAATAAATAAACCCTTTTCTATATAGAGTGTACAGCGTAGTATAAAATAGCGCTAGTTACTAAGAGATAAGTAGTTACTAAAGCGAGCTTAAGACTTAGTAGTATACGTCTCTTAGTAAGTTAAGAAAGCTAGAAATAGAATTACGTACTCTATCTTAAATTAGTTATATTAAAATAATAACTTATATACTTTCTATAAGCCTATTTTTTTTTAAGCTAAACTAGTTAATTTATAATACGCTTACTTTCTACCTATAATACCTAAACGTATTTAAATTACTACGCTACTACCTAAGCTTATTCTAGCTAAATCTCTACTATAACTTAAGCTACTATAACCTTAAACTAAATAGATATAAATAGATTCCTATATATTCTTAGTCTATCTAAGTTACTAGATATAAGTATAATAGAGACTTAGGTATCTCCCTTATACTAATTATTCTATCTAGTGTATATTATGTTAGAGCGCGTAATTCTATTTCTAGCTTTCTTAACTTACTAAAAGACGTATCTATACGTATAATATACGCTAAATACTAAAGTTATAATTTCTATCTAATTAGTTATTTTTAGCTTATAGAGTATTTTACTACGTAGAGATAGACTTTATATATAATAGCTACTATTATAAGATTTTGTAGTAGAGTAGTAACTAGAGGCTTATAACTAATTTAGACTATCTAAATTTTACTACTAATATAGCTACTAAGACTCCTTACTAGCTATAGCGTTAACTACCTATTTTCTACGCTTATTCTTTTAAGTAGATAAACTTAAAGTATTTCTCTTCTACTTCTAGCTAGGTTGTATAGAGTTTTTAGTATTAATAGCTACGCGCTAGGCTATACGCTAAGCTACCTTCTCTACTCTTTCTTTTTCTCTTACTAACTTAACTACCTCTTGCGCTATATACTTCTCTTTAGCTAGCTTCTTCTTATATTAGTAAGTAGCCTATTGTAGCTTTCTTAGTTAAGTTTTTTAGTCTAATCTAAGCTTATCTAGCCCTAATATCTTTAGCTTAGTATAGTTCGTTTAATACTAAATTTAGTAGTAACTCTTAGTATATAAAGCCTTCTTTTAGTCCTTATAATTTAATTTCTTTAATTATAGCTTAAATTAGGTCTATATTAGTAGAGTTATTACGTATTATAAAAAGGTAAGTTAGACTTAAGTTTAGTATTTAGTATATATTACACGTATAGATATAGTACTACGCTAAATAGGAAGTCTCTTACATCTCTTTTATAGTTCTTCTATTTTTATTTCTCTATAAGTAGTAGAATACACCTATTACTAGCGTGCTAGGCACTATAGTACTTAATAGATATAACTATCTTATATTATATTACCTAGAAAGTAGTATACCTATAAGGTAGTAGTTTTAGCCTTATATTAAAGAAGATATAAGAAGTATACTTAGGTTTCTAAGCGCCTACTATAAGAAGCGCTAGATAAAGTAAGATATTAGTATATCTATATATAGGTATAGGAACGATATAAAGGACTAGTAGTAATTATAAGTAGATTATGTATAGTTTCTTTAGGATCTTATTAGTAAGACTAGTAAGAGATATATATTATAAGACTAGTAAAGTAATTAGCTATAGAAACTAGAATATCTATAGAGCTAGAACTAGTAGAAACGTATATACCTAGGTAAATAAGAATAAATCTACTATACTAGAATATATTAAACTTTACTTACTTATATATATAGTATAATACTAGGAAGCCTAAGTATTAGTAAAAACGTAGTTTAGTTACGTTTATCTCTAAAGATACCTATATAAGTTATAGATCCTAATAATATAAAGTTACCTACTAGACTAATTACTTTTAAGTACTTATACTACTAGGAAAGCTATTATATATAGCTATCTAACTAACTTATAGCTAATAGGTACCTTTACTAGATTAGAAGCTATACGTATATTATATATAAAGTAAGTATTACTATTTACTAACTCTACTTAAGAACTTTATATTATCTAGGTTAAGTTAATAATATAAATAGCCTTAAAAAGATAATACTTTAACTAACTATATAGTAGTAGCTTAAAGTTAGATACGCTTATAGCCTAAAATTAAGCTACTAGATATAGGTCTCTTAAATATTCCTATTAAGCTTATTTATTCTATTAGTATATATCTACCTTAAAGTAGTTACTTTTTACTTATTCTAGTATCTTATTACCTATATAATTTCTTAATTTAAGTCCTTTTTTATTGTACTTAACGCTACTAACTCCTTAGTAATATTGTTCTTACTAATAAGCTATAAGAAGTTACATTTTAGTTTAAAAAGAAGAATAATATATCTATAATTAAATAGGCTATAATTTATAAATATAATTATACGTTTAAGAAGCTACTCCTTAACTTAATAATAGACCTAGTTTAAGTAGATAGTTATAGGGTTACTCTTCTTTATTACTTAGCTAGGTAAGGTCTTGTTCGATATATAAAGCTACTTCTTAGAAGGCTTAAGTACTTTAAGATTAATCTATTCTAAACTAATATATTACAACTTACTCTAATTTACTATATAGTAGGTCGAGGTATAATAGATACTATATATCTATTAATTATATTTAGCGCTAATATATCTATAAAAGACAATTATAGTAATACTCTATTATATCTTACTATAGTTATAGGGTTATATAAAGTACTTATATAATTAGTATATATAGGTACTAATATTAATTTAAAAAGCTACTTTAGATAGATAGCTATAGATTAGGCTAGTATTACTAACTATAACTCTATAGTTAATAAGCTAAAGAGACTTAGCTTAAGATCTCTAACTTAGTATAAGAGAAAGTATACCTTATATAAATTTATACGCTTAGCTCTATATCCCTTAGAATACTATACGTATTACTAGCTACAAGATAGTAAATTTAATAACTCTACTTTATAGTAATTTTCTTAGAGAAATTTAGATATTATATATTTTAAATCCTTCTTTTATAAATCCTAATAAAATAATAAAAGACTATATAAGGTCTATCTCTAAGTTATAAGACGTATAGTATAATAGGATAATTTTATAAAAAGTTATCTTAAAACCTTATTATTTAAGCTACTAGCTTATAAACTAGAGCTACATACTAATTAGTAAGTAGTTAAGTATAGAATCTTTTATTATAGGTCTTATTATAGTATAATATATTATTATACTATACTATAGGTTTTAGGTTACAAGCTATCTAATTATTTCTTTACTAGGTAGTAGTAAGAGATACTATACTTATACGCGCACTTAAGGTTATAGTAGATACTATACCTATATATATACTTAAGGACGTTTTTACTACTCTCTTACCTAGGTACTACTTAGAGATACTCTTAGTAGTATATATATAGCTACTTATATTACCTTTAAAGGTATTATATAACTAATAGCTATAAGGAAACTAAACCTTTTCTTTTATCCTACTCTCCTCCTAATTATATAATATACTATAATTACTATTACTAGTTTATTAGAAGAATATAATTAAATAGGAGTAGAAGATATACCTATAGAAATAGTAGTATAATCCTAGGTTAATAGCAATTAAGCTTATATTATTAAGTTAATTAGTAGTAATATAGTAACCTAAAATATATATAATTAGTAGTTTATAATTCTACTAATTAGAGTCTAAGTAAAAGTTAATCTAAAGCCTCTTATTAGTTCTAAAGTTAATTTAAAGATACTTATATAATTACTTTTAGCGTATAATCTTATTAGATATAATTATTCTAAAGTAATAGACTTATTATCTATATAAAGCCTATTACAAAGAATACTATATATAGCGCTTAGTACTATATAATAACTTATTTAAGGTGCTACTACAAAAATATAGTATAAAGATAGTAGATACTAGAGGTATTTCTATAAAATAGCTATTATTTCTAACTAGGTATATATATATCTAAAACTAAGCCTACTACTAAATATTTTAATAGTTACCTAGTAAGAAATTAGGAAGTCTATATATAATAGAAGTATTATTTATTATATTTATCTTACTAAATTCCTTTAAAAGCCTTATTAGAAAGTTAATACTTAAGCTCTTTTTATCTTAGTAAAATAAATACAGTCTATACGCTATACGCTTATATACCTTTATATCTAATACTATACTAGATTCCTATATTATTTATTTACTTACCTATAGTTTATCCCTATAACCTATCTATATCTATCTTTCTCTCTTCTAGACCTCCTAGTAGAACTTATTATAACTACTATAGATTAGAAAATCTATTTTATCTATTACTAAAAAAGTTTATAGTTAAGAGTAATAATATACTACTATATATATAATATATTTATATAATTAATAGTAGTTTAGAGTAGTTACGTATAGTAGGCTATTACTTCCTTAAAAAGAGTAAGGACTAAGTATTAAAGTAGAAATATAAGAAAGATAATTATAAAAGCTACGTATATTATAGTCTATTATAGATAGATTTAGAGAGAAGAGTATACTTTAGTAAAAAAAGAAAGAAGATAGTACTTTTAGTAGCTATTAGATAAGTTACATAATTAGATACTTAATACGTAATTAGATACGCAATTATATATATAATTACTAAGCTACTAACCCTACTATAGCTAAAAGGATTATAGCCTTAACTTTTACAAATAAAGGAATTAAATAAAGAATCTTATATATAAGGAGATAGACTACGTTAGTATAACTAATATAATAAAGAAACTATTTACTAAAGTTACGCCTATTAATAGTATATAGGTTTTACTACTAGTAAGATATTATAAAAGAAAATTCTTAACTCTTAGTTATCTAGCTAAAGTATATATAGAAATTAGTAATACTATTATTATCTATTACTAGTAGTAAATTAATTTTATAACTCCTTCTAATACTCTAACTAATATAAGAGTAGATTAGAAGACTTCTTAGAGCTAGTTAAAAGTAAAGAGTATAAAGATTACTATAGTATTTAGTTTCTATTATAAAATTAGAGTAATAAATAGAACCTACGTTATAAGTAGCTATATTAGCTATTTAGCTTTATAAATTCGAGGGAACTAGTTATATAAATAGTAAAAAATTATACTCTACTAGAGAGGAAGTATAAGATAATAAGCTATCGCTATTCTAATTAGATATACTAGGTTAGGTACTATTTTATTTAAGAGAAGGCCTAATATATTATTCTTATATATTATTCTAATTTTAACTTTTTACTAATAAGAATATATTTTACTAAATATAGTAATTTTTTTTTTATAACTTTGTAACGTAGACCTAACTAATAAATTATTTATATATTATAGTATATTAAGATACTTGTTAAAATAGAGGGTAGGTACTAACCTATAGTTAGTAAGATAAGTAAGATATATTAGGTTAAGTACTATATAACAAGTTAGTATTAGTAATACCCTTTCTATTAGATTCTACTTAGAGCCTCTATAAAGCTATAAAGCTAACCTAATACTATCTAATTACTTATATATCTACTACACTATAATATATAGGCTATCTATATTAAGTCTTAGAAGATCTATAGAAGTAAGACTTATAACTATAATACTAAGTATATATCTATATTATTGCGTAACTATAGGAATAAATAATTACTATTTCTTATACTCTTAAATAGTAAGAGATTAGAGTATATTAAGAACTAGTAAGATATAAACTATTAGAGTTCTATTATTTTATATAATAACTACTATTTTACGCTTTCTTAATAAGAAATACGTTAACTTGTAGTAGTATTAAATAATAGTCTATATTATACTATATTACTACTATATCTTCTAGAGTATAAATATATATTACTTACTATATACAATCTTAGTATTAGTCTCTTATCTAAAGTTATACTAACCCTAATATATCTTACTTTTCTATACCTTAATTACGTTAGTCTATCTAGGAATTATATTTTACTAGATATAGGCCTTAAATTCTCTCTAACTTACTAGAAATAGAGCGCTATCTAAAGAGGTAGACATAAAAAGTATATAATTTAATTAAGGAGATATTACTATAGGTAGTATAAGTTATCTCTAAAGCTAGTACTAATTAATAGTATATTATTATAGAATAATAACTTAATATACCTTTTACAAAGAAAATATACTAGCTTAGTAAATAGAGATTTTTTAACTTTACTTTTTACTCTCTATAGTCTAAGGTTATTCTCTAATAGAATAGCTTTAATTTACTATTACTACTAGCTTAGATTACTAGATACGCTAAACCTTAGTCTTCTAGTATTAGTATATAGGAAAAGTAGTACTTATTAAGTATCTAGTAAAATACTAGATATAATCTATCTAAAAAGAGTTAATAGAAGAAAGGAGTTAATAAAAAAGGGAGTTAATAGAAGAAAAAAGTTAATAGAAAAAAGAAGTTAATAGAAGAAAGAAGTTAATAAAAGAAAAGAGTTAATAGAAGAAAAGAGTTAATAGAAGAAAGGAGTTAATAAAAAAAGAGAGTTAATAGAAGAAAAGAGTTAATAGAAGAAAGGAGTTAATAGAAGAAAGGAGTTAATAGAAAAAAGAAGTTAATAGAAGAAAAGAGTTAATAGAAGAAGAAAGTTAATAAAAGAAAAGAGTTAATAAAAGAAGAAAGTTAATAGAAGAAGTAAGTTAATAGAAGAAGTAAGAAGTAACTAAGATTTTAACTTACTACGCTATTACGTAAGCTTATCTTAGATAACTAGCCTTTATAACTTAAGACGTTATAATATAGTATAGTTCTTACTATATAGTATTTCTATTAAGTATAAAAGCTTTCTTGTAATATTAAAGCTATTTAAAAAATATTTAGGATAGCTATAATAACTTAGTATTATATTCTAAGGAGTAGAAGATACTAACGTTTCTAGAACTTAGAAAAGATAGATAGACGTATAGGTCTATATTAGTTTTTAGCTAGTAACGCTGGCGCTATTACGTTTTATATACGTTAAGCTCTATTTAATAAAAATAGTAATCTATAGTAAGATATAGCTAAATAAGCTAGAGTTATACGTTAATATAATTACGCTAAAGGCTAAGAAAATAGCTAATTCTACTTAATAATAATTTAACGTAATATTATATATAAGACTAGAATAAAGATATATTAAACTCTAATTTCTCTATTATAGAGATATAGGCGTTACTACTTAAACGTCTTTTTTACTCTAAGAGATATAAGATAAAATCTTAAGAAGTAGTAGTACTTTATCTCTACCTCCTAGACTTACACTATTAAGTTATCTTTATTACTAGTACGTAGAGGCTATAAGTTATACCTAGATTTATATAAGAATTATATAGGTTATCTCTATTATACTTTACTTTCTAAGAGTAATATTAGATATAAGCTTATATTAAATATTAACGTAAATATTTATTATATAATAATTAGATATACTTTATATACTTAATTTTTATAAAACTTCTTAATATATAAACGTAATTTATATAACGCTATAAATATTTAGGACGTTAAAAGCTCTTAGTTATATAAGTATAATTAAGATAAAAGTAGAGATAATTATAGTTACTATATAAGCTATATAACTTATACTTGTAATAAATAAGTCTATTATTAGATATAATAAGTAGATCTATAGTGTAGCTATTTAGTTATTATATAGCTAGCTAGTTAGATAGATATAATAACTAGAGAAAGTTTATAAAGCTAGATAACTCCTATAGTATAGAGCTAAATTAATAGTTTAGATAATAATTGTTATTTTAATATAATATAGTTTAATTAAAAATAAAATTTATAGACTATTTGCTAATATACTAAGCTATTAGATAAGAGTTTTAGTTAGAATTATCTTAGTATTTAAGAGTCTTAGGCGTAATAGTAGAGTTGTTTAGCTATTATATAGCTAGCTAGGTAGATAGGTATAATAGCTAGAGAAAGTTTGTTTAATTAGATATAGATTCTCTAGGCTATCTACTAATATAGTAAGCTACTATAGTAAGATTATAATTAGAGTCTTAAACCTTAAAGTCTTTACTAGGCTGCGCTATAGTAAGTTAATTAATTTAGTTTAGCTTAAGATCTAGTTGTAATTATTAGTAGTAGGTAATTTTTATTTTAACTAGCTATCTATACGTATAACCTATATAGGCGCACCTTTTATAAGTTAGCTTTAACTCGTTATACTTCTACTATACCCTTTAGCCTAGATTAAATAAATTACTATTAGGACGTTAACGCTAGTAATACTTATATAGTAAATAGGTAATCTTAGCTTATTATTATATTATAATATTTATATTAAGAAATAGTAAACAAAGGTATAAGGTTTTCTAAAGAGTAGGGGTAAAAGTAATAAAATATATTATAAATCTAGCCTATATAATTATTAACTTATATTAGATTCTTACTTATAGGAAATATAAATAGTTTAAAAAAAGAACGCTATAGATACTCTATAGGTAGTCTTAATTAGTCTTTAGTAGTAGAACTAGTAAGAATATATAGCTTAAAGTTAGTTAGCGCTAAGAGCTAACTTAATATAGTCTATTATAAGTAACCTTACTACCTAGCTAGAATAGCTAAGTATATAGGCCTCGTGTATAAATAAAAACTATATAGAAAATAGCTAATTTATATAGAAGACTTATATAAGCTATACTTAACTCTTTATTACTTTTCTCTCTTATACTCTATTACTTAAAGTAAGCGCTACCTCTAGTAGTATCTTTATTATACCTCTAGTAATAATAGGATTATCTATATATATTAGGGTGTAAACAATTAATTACTAATTAGTTAGCTATATTAGTTTATTTATACTAGAACGATGTTATATAAATATATTAAGTATAAATATTAAGTAAGATAGGAGTAGCTATATTTAGTCTTATATCTATTCTAATATTAAGAAAGTAAGATTACTTAAAATATATCTATAATAGACTACTAAAATACTTTACTTTAAAATTAGTTATATATATACGTACTCTCTAATAAGATTTAGAGCCCTTTATATAAATATACAACCCTATAACGCTTCTACTTACTTTAAGCTAAGTACTTAGGTTTCTAAATAGAGGTTATAGTTTTATAGTATAATCTATCTTTAGTAAGCTTTAAGTAAAAATAAGAAAATAGTTATCTTTTAATAGTTAAGGCTATAGGTATAGCTATAGTTATAGAGTAGTATTTAGGCTATATTAGACTTTAAGGACCTATCTAGGGTAGTACTACTACTAGGCTAGTATTAGCTAGCTCGCTAGCTTAAGTATAACCTAGAGTATTATAAAGTTTACTAGAAGCTATAAGAGCTTATAAAGCTTATAAGTTTATAAGTTAATATTTATATAGAGTATTTTAATAACTTAAAGGCTATAATTTTAAAGGTCTAAGTAACCTTACTACTTAGCTAGCCTAGATACAAATTATAAAGGGGCGATAAAAAGTTAAGCTATATCTTAGTATATTACCTAAAGTAAGTACTACCCCTAGCTATATCTTTGTTATACTTCTAGTAATAATATAATTACTTATATATATTAAGGTATAATTAATTACTAATTAGCTATAGAAAGTAAATTAATAGTAAAAGGTTTTTTTATCTTCTAGTTATAATACTCTTATAAAGATCTCTAGAGAGACAATTATATTTATATAGCTAAAACTTAACTCTATATACTATATCTTACTATAAGGCTTATTACGAGTAGATTTTAGCTCTATTAAGTTAATTAGTTATAGTATAGTCTTATACTTATAGGAAAGTAAATAACTTCTAAATATACTATAGTTTACTATTACTATTATATTTTTTAATTAGTATTAAAGAAATATAAATATTTAGTATACTAGAAAGTTCTATTATCTAAGTCCTAAGGTTTTTAAGAAAGTAATAAGTAACTATATTCTTAGTAAGAGAGTACTCTTAGAAGAACCTATTATAGTTATCTTCTTCTTCTAGTAGTAATACTTCCTCCTCTACTAGTAGAAATTTATCTTCTTCTACTAGTAGTAACGTATTATTTATACTATAATTTTTACCTCCCTTTAAGATATAATATTTGTTTTTCTAGATACTATATATTAAAACGTACTAAGTTAAGAACGTTAGGACGCCTCTACTAGGGCGTAATTAAACCTTTTAGCTAATAAAGCCTATAGTAACTATAGCTTTATTCTTAGTATAATTTAAGCTAAGCTTTAAGTACTTTATTAATATTTTAATCTTAAAGAAAATATCCTAGGCTACTCCTCTAAGCTTATTCTCTAACTTAGTCGTATTTAATAGAATATAAGTTAGAAATTCTATAACTATTAATACTAAGTTATCTACAAGCTAGCTTATAAGTACTTTAGGTATTATAACTAGAATAATAGACTATATTTTAATTTTTACTACGTATCTAGTTAACCTATAGTAATATATAGAAGAGCCTTAATTAGTTAGTATATTTACTTTAATTGTTTTTATTATTAGGTTAGCTAAGTAGAAGGTTACTCTAACGCTATAGTTTCGATTAACTCCTACGATTTTATCTAGTTATTATAATATTCTAAGCCTATTAGTAAGAGTTATAGTTAATAAAGCTAAACGTCTTATATATAAATAAACGAGTGTTAATATAGTAAAGAGGGTGTTAAAGGTACTATACTAGGCGTAAAGGTAATAGTAGTAGAATAAGAGTCTATATTATTAGTTTAGTATTATACGCTAGACTTATAGAAATATACAACTTAGTAGTAAGTAGAGGCGAAGGTAATAAAATATATAAACGTTTTAGCCTTATTAGAGTATTTATACTATATATTATACACTATAGTACTCTAGATATCTAGCTACTAAGTATTAGCACTCTTTTACTTAAACTTACTAGTCTTATTAGATAATAAAAGTATTATAAAGATACTTATAACTATAAAAAGTCTTATAAATTAAATAAAGCTTAGCGTTAACTTAAGAGATAATAGTCTAAATACGTAGGCTCTTCTTATACTAATTTATTCTAGAAGATATATATTAGTAATTGTTTCTATATTAAAGATTCTTTTAAAGGCTTAGACTATAGCTTATATTAAACTATTACTAGGCGTTAAATTTTACTATTAATTATAAACTTACTTAACTTCGCGATTTAGTAGCTTGTAACACGCCTAGCTTATAGCTACTCTAAGTATCGCCTTACCTATCTCTATCTATCTAATTAGCGCGCAGCGTTATAGGCTTACTAGCGCCTACTCTAGCTTTATAGCGTAAAGCTAAAGAGTACTCTACTAAGTAAGAGCTTAAGATATAAAGTAGCCTAACTTAACTAAACCTTTTAAGCTTACTAAGCTAGACGTTAATACAATATATTATATTACTCTAGTATAAATTATATTAACGTAAGTATTTAATATTAAAGTAAAAGCTATAGTAAAAGAAGTAAAAGAGTACTTACGCCTTATAATAGCGTAATAAGATAGATTCTATATATAGTGTCTATAATTAATAATTAGCTTTAGGTATAAACTAATTATAACTATATAGCGTTTTAGTAAAATCGAGATAAAAGCCTATCTAGAAGCTTACCTAGGTATAAAGTACGTTAATATACTATTAAATATTATAGATAGTATATTAGCTAGAATTAATAACAAGCTAGTAGCTAAGAGAGCTCTTCTAATCTATCTATCTCTATAGAAGTAGCGCTTAGCCTAATAGATAAAGGATTAACTAGGTACGTTTAGCTACTTCTTTACTCTACTTAGTCTAATATTTATAGCTAATAAAGGTAAGACACTACTAGAACCTATAAAGCTAAGAGATATAAGAAATAAGTAAATATAATAGTAAGTATATATAGAGCTAAAACGCGTATACCTAGGTAAATAAGAATAGATCTACTAGGCTAGAATATATTAAACCTTACTTACTTATATATACTTATTTATTATCTATTACCTAATACTATTAGTGCTATCTTTAATATAATACTAGGAGGCTTAAGTATTAGTAAAAATATAGCTTAGTTACATTTATCTCTAAAGATACTTATATAAGTTATAGATCCTAATAATATAAAGTTCTTTATTAGACTAATTATCTTTAAGTATCTATACTACTAAGACAGCTATTATACGTAGCTATCTAACTAACTTATAGTTAACTCCTTTAACTACTATATATTAATCTAAGTTCCCTATAGACTACTTGTAGCTACTCTAGATTATCTCCTAATAGTTAATTCTAATCTATAGAGAAAGCTAAACTAGGAGATATACTAATACGTAATATTAATTAATATATGCTCGCGAATATCTATATTTTATCCTATACTCCTATACTATTTACGCTATACTTAACCTATAAGCTATAATAAATATATATAGTATATTAGGGTCTTAAATTCTTACTCTAAATAAGACCTACCCTATATATAAGAAGTACTTAGCTATAAATAATATGTACTTAAACGTATAGTAATTAAGGGAGTTAACTACGTATTAGTTAGATAGCTACGTATAATAGCTACCCTAGTAGTATAGATACTTAAAGGAAATTAGTCTAATATAGGCTTTATATTAATAGGGTTTACAATTTATATAGGTATCTTTAGAGATAAACGTAACTAAACTATATTATTACTAATACTTAAGCCTCTTAGTATTACGTTAAAGAGATTACTAATAGCTTTAGGTAATATATATATAAATAAGTAGGTTCTACTAAGCTATTATTAGTATATATAAATAAATACAATATATCTATATATATAGTTAACCTTAGGAGCCTTCTTCTAATCCTAGTAATATCCTTATTATCTTTTCCTACTTAGTTAGCGTTTAGCTAGTTCTTATAGTATCTACTTTTATAACTACTTTATCTTTTTTATTAGCTAAAAGTATTAGACTAAGTAAAGATAGCTATAATTATACTACTACTTATAAGCCTAGGAATTTATTACTAGCGCTATACGCTAAGTAAGTATATTAGACTTACTTAGAAATACTCTCTTAAGCTAATTTAATATTTATTTATTCTAATATTATATAGAGCTTACTTACTCGTACCTTATATATAGATAAAATCTATATAGAGAATAAGCTATATTTAACTTTATTACTTCTCCTCCCTATTTATACCTTTTAAGTAGCTACTTATATAATTACTAAAATAAGAAAAGTAGTAACTATTAAGTTTAATTAATACTTAGAAGAATAACTTTAGAGCTATATCTTAGTATATTACCTAAAGTAAGTACTATACCTAGCTATATCTTTATTATACCTCTAGTAAGGATAGAGTTACTTATATATATTAGAGTACAATTAATTACTAATTAGCTATAGAAAGTAAATTAATAGTAGAAGGTTTTCTTATCTTCTAATTATAATACTCTTATAAGTATTAAGTAAATAAGTATTATTATAGCGTTTATAAAATCCTATTACTTTAGTATATATAATTATACTTAGGTTTAGTATAAGTACTCCTATTTATATTACGTTATACGTATATAGTATATAAAGTATTAAGAGATTTATATAATTATAAGATAGTTATATATAGAAACTAGTTCTATTATATATAATTATATATCCTATTAGTACTAAAAATACTATAAGTACTAATAGTATCCCTTGTTCTCTATTAGAGTAGTAACTAAGAAAAGCTTTAACTTAGATTTATTTCTTATAATAGAAGATTAGTGTTACTATATAATTCCTATACTCTTGTATATATTAAAGAAGTTATCTAGATTTAAATATACTATTACAATACTTATATTTTTCTAGTAATAGTATCTTATAGAATTTTATTAAGTATTGTTTATAACTTTAAGTTAAAAAAATTCTATAAAAAGTAGTAATATAATTTAGTACTATATATAAAAGTTTTATTCCTAGTTTTTTATAGTTTTTTATATCTATTAAATATCTTTTTAGAAGATATAACTTTATAGGACTAGAGAACTATTTATTATATCTAGGGTATAGAATATTACTAATATTACCTAAGAAGAAATTTACTAGATATTCTCCTATAAAGCTATTAGCTTCTTATAGTACTTAGGTTAACTTCTACGCTATATTATATAATCGCTTTATAAGTTTTAGTAATTTTTAAAATAGAAGTATATACCTTTTCCTATTATTTTCGAATATATAATTACTAAACCTAGAGTCTACTAAACGTACTCTTTAGCCTACTTCTAACTACCTTAATTTAAATTCTAAGGTTGTATACGTTCTTAGAGGTATAGTAGAAAAGTTTTACTTACTTATAGGATATATCTTATTTATAGTACTACTCTCTTATTATAGGTTTTAAAACAATACCTTAAAAGTAGTAATTTTTAATTAAAGTACCTCTATCTTTACTTTAAGCTTAGTATTATAGGACTAGAGATTATCTAACTCTATATCTATATTATCTAGCTATTCTTTAAGCTCTATTACTCTCTCCCTATTTTCTTTAAGTATAGGTTCTAATATTAAAGAGATAATATCTTTAAACGCAGTAGCAACTAATAATAGATAAGTATTTGTTATCTACCTAAAAATAAGATAGTTTGTTTAGGTATATAGCTTACTAATATAAGTACTAGCTCTACTTTTAAAATTATAGTAAAGATATCTATAGCTACTAGTAAGTTAATAGGTATTAAAGAGAGAAGTATAAGCGCTTAAATATTTCTTTATACTAAATATTCTACTTATAATTCTTTTATACTTATTAATAATTTAATAGGTTATAAGAGGAGTTTTATAAAATAATTATACTTTTCTTTATAAATATATAAAAAAAACTAGTTATAGATTCTCTTAGCTTTGTTAGCTATATATACTACTATAAGAGAAGTAACTTCTCTAAATATATTAATAGCCTAAATTAGAGGAGTATTTTCCTAGAGTACTAATTCCTAAAACCTTACTAAAGTAGAATCTAGTTCCTTTTTTAAAAGGAGAAGATTAGTAAGTAAGGTATTAGTTATTAATAGGTTAATAGGCGCTAAAAGGAGTAGTATTTTTAAGGTAGCTAGCTAGGTTAAGTATAAAGAAGACGTAGTTTATAGGTTTAAGTACGTATTATTTATAGCTAAGTATATCTCGCCTTTATTATTAGCTATAAGTATTAGATTAAGTAGAGTATAAAGTCTTCTAGAGAGTAGAAGTAAAGGTAATAAAATATATAGACGTTTTAGCCTTATTAAGTACTTATATATATAAATCTAGCCTATATAATTATTAACCTATATTAGATTCTTACTTATAGAAAAATATAAATAGTTTAAAAAAAGAACGTTATAGATACTATATAAATATATATTTATACCCTAGTTATTAGCTACTTACGTAGCTATTATTATCTACTACTTATTAATAATAAGGAAATATATAAGCTATAACTCTAATATATAGATAATATAGATTATATATTATAGGCGAACTCTAGTTTAACTTATATATACGCGCTACTTAATTTAGTAGTAGTATTTATACCTAAGAGTATAAGATAATTATAGAACTATTATTTAAGTAAAATAGTCTTTTTAGATAAAATTTTTATCTTAGCGCTAGAAAAGCTACTCTCTAGAGCTTATTAGAGGAGATAAATTAATCTATAAACTAAGCTTACTCTCTACTTTAATATAACTACCTAAAGTAAGTTAGCTATATTCTCTTTATAAAGTTCGTACATTACTCCTACCTAATCTATTATATATATATTTATACTTAATATATTTATATAACGTTATTTTACTATAAATAGAATTAATATAGCTAACTAATTAGTAGTTAATTATTTATAACCCTCTTTACCCCTTTTCTTTCTATATAAAGCTAAGACTACTACACTATAAGTGTACTACTTACTAAGAGATATAATAAATAATAGCTATATCTATTAAGTACTATAGTGCCTAAGATAGCTATTATATATAGCTATCTAACTAATTTATAGTTAACTCTTTTAACTATTATACGTTAATCTAAGTTCTCTATAGACTACTTATAGCTACTCTAGATTAGCCCCTAATAGTTAATTCTAATCCGCGTAGAGAGCTAAGCTAAAAGACGTACTAATACGTAACATTAATTAATATATACTTACGAATATCTATATTATATCCTATATTACTATACTATTTACGCTATATATAACCTATAAACTATAATAGATATATATAGTATATTAGGATCTTAAAAACTTACTCTACGTATAAAAAGTACTTAGCTATAAATAATATATACGCGAACCTATAAAATATATCTTATTTATACCTAACTTAGCTAGCTCTAGATAATACGTACCTACAAACTACGTCCTATTTATACCTAGCCTAGCTAGCTACCTCGAGAATACTACTCTTTCTAGCGCCTAGTACTATTATCTTATAGGATATAGGTAGTAGATTATAAAAGAGTATCTTTACTATAATTAGTAAAAGCTTATAAAAGTAGTAAAGTATTAAGTTCTTAGAAAAGCTATTAAGGTATCTACTTTAGATATAGATAAGTAAATATAATCTAAGCTAGATAAGTTAGTAATATTATAATAATTTAGTATAGATATAAATTCGCGCTTTATAAAAGTAAGTAGTTACCTTATACTACTCTTTATATAGGCTTTTAGCTAACTAATAAAATAGGCTAATATATAGTTTCTAGTAATAGTCTACGCTTTTTAAGAGTATAGTAGGCTATAAGTCTATACTAGATCTAATATAGATAGTACTATATAAAAAAGTTATATAAACGTTTTCTATATAGTATATAGTTTAATTTTAGTCTAAAGCTAAAGCTTTATAAAACTAGAAAACTATAGTTCTCTAGAAAAAGTAAAGCTAGAAATTAACTAATATTAAGCCTATTAAGTAAGTAGACTAATAAATAAATAATACTTACCTAATATCTAAGAGTAAAGATTAACTAGCTATACTATAGTTAAGATAGCTATATAATCTAAGTAACTCTAACTATATTTATAGTACTTAAATAATAGTTCTTAGAGTAGTTTAGACTTTAAGCTTAAATTTAAGCTTAAAGTCTAAACTCTAAGAACCTTTTATAATTATATCTCTAAACTCTAATATCTACTCTCTTATAAAAATAATACTATCTAAATATTTACTATCTAATATTATTAAAAATAAAGTAAGTAATATATTATAAGTAAGTATAAGTAAGTAGCTAACTTAACTAAAGGCCCTACGTAGTAGTTTCTATTAATTTCTCTAAAAAAAAACTATATCAGAGTATTTAGAACTTCTTCTAGATAGTTTTAATTTTTAAAAAGTACTTAAGTATCTCTAGTCTTAGTAGCTTTAGTAGACTTTAGACTAAGATACTAATATAGCTTAACTATAGCCTTATAAATAATATAAGGCCTTAGAGGTAAGATATTTTAAAACTTTTATCCTAGAAACAAAGTAGTTAGAAAGGCTTATTAGGATTACTTAGTATTTAGCTAAAACTAAGATATAGATAAATAGCTATCTATCTACTACCTTTACTACAAGGGACCTAATTACACTAGTAGAGATAATATTCTAGATACTAGAGAAATTATTAGAAAAATAAAGTATTATAGTATACTAAATAAATATTCTTTTCTTTAGTTATTAAGTTAATTAGTATATATTATTACTATTAATACTCTTATCTAGAAGAAACTATAAAAGTATTACTTTTAACTTAATTATAGAAAAAGTTAATAAGATAAAAGATATAGTAAGTATAAAGTATAAATATTATACTCTTTATCTTAAATTTATAGAAGTTCTAAGTCTAAGTTCTCTAGAGTTAATAGAAGGCGTATTATTAGAGTAAGTATAGAGGACTTAGATTATAGTAACTTCTAATACGTAGTAGTATTAAGAGTCTCTCTAAGAATAATATTTAACTATTATATAATTATTATAGAGATAAACTCTTAGATATTAAAAAGTAATTAAGAGCTCTTAATTTTAGTATAGTACGCTATATTACTAAATATCTTCTAGACTAAAGTATAACTAAAGCTAAAATTATAAAACAAGGTACTAGACTAACAAGATTAATTTACTAGTATATTAACGTTAAGGAACTCCTCTAATATAAGAAAATATACTTAATTAAGTAGTAAGGCGTAGAAGAGTATAGTAATCTTAGTAAACGTATATATAGCCTTCTATCGCAGCTACTAACTATATAGGATATAGATTAAGCTCTAACTAATACTAGGGCTAGAGCGCCTAGTACTTTATATTTATTAATTGTTATTATACTAGAAGAAGGCTCTTTAGATATAAGTTATTCTATAATAATATATAATATTAAAGATAGTTAGTAAAAACTTTATTTACTTTAATTAAGCCTTATAATAAAAGTAGATAATACTATTAAAGGAGCTATTAAGCCCTATAGAAATACTATAACTAAAGTAATACTATTACTTTAATTATCTATTGTAGTAAACTTTATAGAAGCTATCTTATCTAATAGTAGCTAGGAGACTAATAGGAAGGCTAATAGTAAGCGCTCCTCCCCTTATCTTTATATTTATTCTTATAGTTATATTAATACTAATTAAGAGTAGAGTAACTTATAGAAAATTATTAGCTAGGTTATAATATAAATCTATAACTAGCGTATAAGACTACTTTTAGGAATTCTATAGAGAACTAGTAAATTAAGTAGAACCTAAATAGTTATAATAAACGCTATAGGCTAGACGTTATAAGTTCTAAGGAATCTTATTCTTTAATAGATATATATAATTTTTTAATCCTACTTAAAGATATAGATAAAGTTTTAGATAGGTATATATAAGAAACTATTATAACTCTTAGTTTTAAGTAATATCTTCTACGTAGCTTTTAGTAAGCTTAGTATTTTCTAGAGATAATAAAGAAATTATAAAAAACTAAAACCTTACTTTATTTAGCGTAAAGTAAGTATTAAGAGAAATTATATATATCTCTAGTATAAGCTCTATTTCTATACAAGGACTACCTCTATATAGTTAAGATATTAACTTTACTTTCTTAAACGCCTTAGAATCTTCTATAGCCTTAACAATTCCTATATAGTATTTCTATATATAAAGATTACTAGATATAAAGAGAAAGAAACCTAGTAATTTTATAGGATCTATTATTTTTACTCTATTAACTACTACTTAGATTTCTTTCTTCTTAATATATATAAGTAAGTTATTAATAGTAAAGGAACTATTTATATATACTTAAGAATAAATCTCTCTAATTATCTTACTATACTCCTTTAGTATATTATACCTAAATAGTTTTATACTCTCTTCTACTACTAGTAGAAGTTTTTTACTATATAAGACTATTAAAGTAGTAATTTTATTAAGATAAGAAGTTAAGGCTAAGCTAATATATATAAGTATTTAGATTCTAGTAGTTAATAGGTATACTAAATAAAGATATAATATAGAAAGTAGGAAAGAAACTTTAATTTAGTAGATAGTACGCTTAAATAGTATAAAGTATATATCTAATATATTATATAGTATTACTAGTTATAGGATTTATACTAAGCTACTATTAGAAATCTTCTACCTTATTACTTATATAAGATAACTTACTCCCTATCCTATAATAATATTTATAATTTAGTAGGAGTAGTATCTTATATAAACTTAGTAATTAGTATTAGTATTAAGTTTAACTAAAAATTATTTGCGCTACTAGTTCTAGCTTACATAATAAGTACTCTATTAACTATTCTATTAGTTTACTAGCTATACGTACTAGGTACTCTATTAACTATTCTAGCCTACGTATTAACTATTCTACTAGTTTGCTAGCTTTATAAATTTATAGTACCTAGCTACGTAGATATAGTAGAATACTATTAAAGCTTAATTATACTCTAACTTACTTACTTATACTATAATAGTTTGTAGACAATATACTATTATATAAAAGAGACTATAATACTAATTAGAAAGCTATTTAATTTTAGGAAATACCTTAAATTTAGTAATACTAGGCTAACCTTTTCTTAAAAGTATTATAAGGATAAAGTAAAAATTCTTTAGATAATAGGCTCTAGTTAGTATAGTAGTTAATATAAAGATTATTACCTTTACTAATTATACTAGATATACTATATAAAGAGTAAAGAAATACTTTAAAGAACTCTTTTAAGTATAGTTACGTCTTAAAGTAAGATATAAGGGCTTAGTAGTACCTAAGTATAATATACTAATAAAAAGGTAAGATAGCCTAATAGTAAAGCCTTATAGAATAGAGAGGTTAGTTAAGTAGTTTAAATATAAGAAAGTAAAGAACTTAAGTTAATAGTAAATAGACTATAAACCTTTATACCTATCTTACTATATCTCTTACCTACCTAAGCCCTATATCTCTCCTTTACCTCTAATCTACTACTCTTACTAAATACTACTATAAGAATAGTATTAGTATCCTCTTTATTATAAAGATACCTATAGATATAAAGTAGCTTATAGTTTAAATTTCTTTTAACGTAGAGTTTATATATTCTAGATTATATAATTATTACTCTTTTCTATAATCTAAATTATAGTAACTTATATTAAGACCTAAATATATCGATTTCTTACTTAACTTTTACTTATTCTATAAAGATTATAACTTCTAGTATTTATAGATATATTATAAAGCTTATATATAGATATTTGTTTTATATAGCTATAAGTAGTATAAGCTCTTTACGCTAAGTTATATATATTAATATTATTTTAATATATTTAAAACTTTAATTAAGCTAAATTATAGAAGTATATACTAGCTTATCTTTAACGCGTCTTAAGCTTAGGTTCGTTAGTCTATATTATAATAGCTACGCCTAAGTTAGAGATCTAGCTAATATACTCTTATTAGCCTAACTCCTCTTATAGCTTAACTATATCTAAAACGCCTAACTCTAGTAGACTAGTATAAATACCCTAGACGCTTAACTCTAACTCTTATCTACTACTTATAGCTATCTTATAAAGAAGGTATACTTAATTAAATTACTTACTTACTACGTTTACTAATATAAATAGAGCTAATATAACTATTTAATAAGCTCTCTACTTAGAATACTACTATAATAGCTATAGCTACTTTTTCTATATAGCTAGATATATTATATAGATAAGCTAAAGCTATATATAATAAATTCTAATCTACTAAAGTATATTTTATAAAAAGTAAAAAGAAGATATTTTATAAACTTACTAGTAGAATTACCTACGTAGTAAAAGAGCTATTAGAAGTAATCTAAATATTTATAGAATTAGTTCCTAATATAAAAGGTAATAAATATTTAGCCTAAGAACGTAATATAAAAAACTAACTAAATAAACTAATATTAAAAAGAAATCTTAGTTAGATTTTTAAAGGCCTAGAAGACTTAGCTTTTAATTTTAAGTAAGTTAAAGTAAGAAAAAAAGTTCTTTAAGAGAGATATACTATAATCTCTAGCTTACGCTCTAAAACTATAGTTAGGTAAGTAAAATTTTTTCTACTTTCTATATAGGTAGTAGGTACTATATTACAAGATATATTCTACTATCTTATTAAGAAGCTAGATTCTAAAAAGACTAGCCTACTCTTATTAGATATTTATACTATCTTACGTACACTAAAAGTAGAAGAACTACTAAATTAGTACTAGTAATATTATAATTTAGTTAAAAGTTTAGTAAGTTTAGATAATACCTCTAAGGGGTAAGCGTTAGTAAGTAATAAAGAAATAGTATTGTTATTAAATACTTAATAGCTAATAGAATAGATATATACAAAAAGTAAACCTAAAAATAGTTTACTATAATAATAACTAGGTAATATTAGAGTAACTAACTAATTACTTAGTATAACTCTATTTCTTTTTAAATAGCTAGTTACTTATCTATATAGAAAAATTATATTTAGCAAATTATAAATTAGTTGTAAATCTTTAGTTTTTAAACCTTCTTAGTTTTCTTCTATAGTATTAGGACTAAGCTTCTAACTTATATATAATATACTTATAGGAGGGAGTACTATTACTATTTATTAATATTATCCTAGAATTAGCCTATAACCTAAGTATAAGAATAGAATTCTCTATCTAGTTAAGCGAGGCGCTAATTTAATATATATTAACTCTAAGAACTACTCTAGTAAAAGTATTATACTAATAGGTTCCTAAATAGTCTATATATTTTACTATTTCTAATAATAACTATAATAAAGCTAGCGCCTTTAGTTAGACCTATAAGTATATTCCTTATTATACTTTTATATACTTAAACTACTCTACTACTACTATTTTTCTAGATAAAGATTATATAAATAGATAAGTTTACTAACTTAAGATCTTTTCTAATCTTCTTTATATCTACCCCTATAGGCTCTCTATACTAGATAATATTTAGTAAGAGAATACTATATTTATTTAAAGTATTACTTACTAATTCTCTAGCTTTTTCTTTAAGCTTCTAGTTATTATTCGCGATAGTATCTACTTAAACTATATCTATATTATCTATTACTAAGAGAGTAACTTATAGTTAAGTATTTTTTACGTTAAAAGTTCTAGCGTAGAGCTATTAAAGAGTTAAGGTATAGATAATATAGTTAATATACTAGGTTATAAGTAGATTTAGCTATTTAGAGGTTAATATATATACTACAAGGAGGTAATTTTTATTTAGTACCTTCTTAGCTATAGAATATAATCCTAAGGTTACAACAATAGAGTTAGATTAAGCTTTAAAGATATAGTTAATACGGCTAGTAATTATAAAGCCTTTTAATAATATAAATTATTAAGTAAATATTATTTTCTATAGAGCGTTCCTAATTACAAATAGTTATCTAAAAAATAGTAGCTAATTAGGAATCTATACGTAAAGTATATATATAGTTAAGTAAAGCTACTAGTATAAAAGACTAGGCGTATATAAGAAGGGATAGAAAGCGTATATAGAGAGAGATAGAAGGTGTATATAAAAAGAAATAGAAGGTATATATAGAGAGGGATAGAAACTATATAATAGTAATAAATAGGTAGGTAAGAATTATAAAAAGATACTAAATAAGGTTCTACTTATTAAACTATACTAGGTAATTATCTAAATAGAAAAAAAAGAAAGAAGTAAAGAATTATAAATATATCGCCGAGTTAATAAAGTATATAGCTACTAAGGCGTTAGTACCTAATAAGAAATTTATATAAGAGAATTACAAGTAAGCTATACTCTACTAAACGTTTCTAGCGTAAAACGTTACGCGTATAAGAAAGCTACCTATTAAGTAGTAAAGCGTCTACTATAAAGTATATTTTAATTATATATTAGCCCTAAGTCTATAAAATTAGAGTTACTATATATATATACCTTTTTTTTTACTATCTATATATAGTATCTTACTATTCTTAGAATAATATTTTAAGAGATTCTATAGTTATAGCCTATCTCTATTTATAGAGAAAATTAGTAAGTAATAGTAAGTAATTTATATAAGATAAAATTAAATTACTCCCTTATATAGTATATATAAATTAATTATTAATACCTAGCTTATAATAACTACCTAATATCTTTTATAGTAGGTATTAGGTACTAGATATTAAAAGGCTAGTTTTATACTAGCTTATATATTTAGAAAGTTTTAGGCTCTTTAATATTACGTACTAGGCTATATACTATTAATTAGTACTTACTCTTTACTTTATTACTCTTTACCTAAATTCTCTTATATATAGAGGTCCTTAAGATAGTAGAAAGCTTTAAAGAAGCTAATAGAGAATATAAATTTTTATATACGCTTATTATATATTAGATAAATAATAGAATCTATTATATACTATTATAGGCTTACTTCTATATAACTAAAGTTAGTATTAAATATCTTATAGATAGGATCTAAGTCCTTATTACTACTTATTAGCCTCTCTTCTTACTAAACCTAATATAAGCGCTAGATCTATTACTAGTTAATAGCTACGTTAAACGCCTACAACTTATCTCTTATAATTAACTTCGTAATAGTAGTAGACTTATATATATTACTAACTAAGTCCTTAGAGAGGTAGAAGTCTACAAAATCCTCTAATAATATCCCTATCCTAATATTATAAAATACCTTAGTTATAAAGTTTATAATAGCTAAATTATAAGTATCTACTTTATTAAGTACCTAGAAACCCTAATATAACTATAAAGTCTAACTATATAAAATTTAATAAATATCTATTTAGAATTTATACGTTAACTAATACTACTAAATAATATACTAATCTCTTTATTATAATAATAACCCTACAATATTATTAAATATAGCTATCTATTAAATAAGAGGATAACAAGGTATAGCTTCTACTATCTACTACTAGAATAACTTTTAATAAGAGACTATAATATTATAGAAAGATATATAGAGAACCTATTATTAAAGTACTATTTACTTTAGTAGAATATAAGATCCTAAACTAGGATATATTATAGATTTATAGCCTAAAATTTTTACTCTTTACTTACTTAATTTAGAAGACGTAGTAATTTACTAGTTAAAAGGTAGGTATAGTTTTACTAGTAATTATTATCCTATAAGAGTTAATATTTTACAATTTTAGTAAGATATACCTTATTAGAATATACCTTTTAAATATTAGTTAGAAGTTTCCTAAGAGATACTATAATTTTCTACTATCTTAGAGGTAGTAACACTAAATTTTATAATTTTACATAATATTAAACTTTTAGGTAGTAATATATATAATTAGTTATTATTAAGATTACGTAAATAGGGCTTAGCTATATAAAGAGTACTTTCTTAAAGAGTTAGAGTTAGGCGTCTAGGGTATTTATACTAGTCTACTAGAGTTAAGCGTTTTAGATATAGTGAAGCTATAAAAGGAGTTAAGCTAATAAGAGTATATTAGCTAGATCTTTAACCTAGGCGTAGCTATCACGATATAAACTAACAAACAAGAACTAATATAGTAGATACCTAAGTTAAGCTTAGATAGATTACTTACAAAAGCTACTCTAGCTATAGACTTAAATATTAGTTAGTCTTTCTAAACCCTAGCTACGTCCCTCTAAGTATTTATAGATCTACTACTTTTAATTAGTACTCTTTAAGCGTGTATACAAGCTATTACTAAGATACGTAGGCTTTAGTATTACTACTTTAATCTAGCTTACTAGAGCTATTCTATACGTATATACTATAGTGCCTAAACCTTAACTATTATTAAAAGATATCTTAATATAGTACTTATATAGTAGGTAAGTATTATACTATATTATTTTCTTATTATAGTTTACTTAGATTTACTAAAGTAGAGGAATAAAAGATATCTTTCTTTAAATAGTTAAAGATAGGCACTTCTTTATAGTTTCTATTATATAGCTTATAAATATATTAGTTAGTAGAATTCTAATTAGTCTATAGTATAAACTATAAGTTACTTTTCTAGTAAACTTATATACTCCTATATCTTTTATTGTACTTACTAATATTACTAAGTTGTTTATAGCGTATAATAGTTACTTTTAACAATTCTAATTATAGTATTACTACTTAAAAATATAACAAATTAGCTATTAAGCTACGACGCTATATATACGTAGTTATATAGTAATCTAGGAACTCTAGTATAAGGGGTTTTCCTAGCCTTAAAGATAGATATTATAGTAGTTCTTAATAAAGAACTAAAAAGAATACTAGTAGATAATATAATAGAATTTCTAAAGCGAAATATCTAGATATAGTACTCTAGGTAGAGTATTCCCTATTAAAGAGGATATATATTCTATAGGCTACCTAGAACTAAAAAATCTAGTTTTACTCTTTCTATTACTAGGCACTTTAATCTAGACGTTTATATTCTTAATATCCCTACACTTAATAACTAGACTATATAGAAACTATTTACTAAGCTCCCTTAATATTATATTATTACTTAAAGATATTAATACTATTAGCGTAAAATAAACTCTACTATAAAATCTCGTAATAATAGCTACTATATAGGCTAAGATAACCTTACTTTTATAGGTAAGTAAATAGTATTAGGTAGCTTATATTACTACGTAGCTCTTATTACTAATCTCTATATTAGTATAGGCTTAGTAGCTTATACTAAAACTCTTACTCTTATAACAATTAACTATTATAGACTTCTATAATTATTATAGTATACGTATATATTTTACTAACTTACTATATACTAGCTTTTATATATACCTTATTAAATTAATTAAGTTTATCTACGTAGCTTTCTCTAACTTTACTACTACTTTCTTTATTCTTACGCCTATCTAAGTTTAGACTAATATCTTGTTTACGTTCTATTCTTTTAAAAGAAGAGATAGATTTACTTAAAAGATATAGTAGCTTCTTACGTATTCTATAACTATATATACTATTACTACTATCTTCTTTATTATAAAGGTTACTTAAAGGCGTATATAGAGTTTTAGCACTATTACCTTTTATCTATATAAACGTCTTACTATAATAACGTATAAGTAATAGGGCTACTCTACTTATATAGGTTAAAGCTAATATATAGCTTAGGCTAGAGTTTCTTAATTAGATAAAAGAGTAGGTAAGTCTAGTCTAGAAAGTAGATAATAGCTATTAGCACGAATATCTTACTACTATATTATATAAGTAATAAAGCTACTCTTTTAGATAGTATAAAGGCTATATATAAATTAGTTCTAATATTATATAGTTTTACTACTTTTTAGAAAGAAAAAGTAGAGAAAATAATAAATAACTTATATATTACTTATTACTACTATACTAAAGCTACTTTTATCTTTCTACTATAATATTACTATAAGCTACGCCTTAATAACTTACTAAGAGAAGTTATATAGAGTTCCTAATATTAAAGTAACTAGCTATCTATAACTACTAGATAGATATATCCTAGTACTTATAACTCCTAACTATAGTAAATATAGGTATTTTAAGTAAATAGGTACTTAGGGCGTATACTCTCTTAGTTATATATCTATTAACGCTATTAAGATTAAGGCTTAGATACTCTATTTATATAAAGGTTTATATTAGTAGAGGTATATATAACTATATATAGAGACGCTACCTCTTCTAAGAGAGTAGAGTAAAGTAATAGTAGTTAGAACCTAGTATAGTAACTTAACTCTTATAATTAGCTATATTAGTAAGCTATTATAAACTATAGTGCTTAGATATAAGTAGAGCTTCCTTAGTATAGTACTTCTTATTACAAGGTACTAAATAGCTATAATTCTAAGCTAAGTACCTAGAGTAAATAGAGTACTAGAGTTTACTAAATAAAGAGGTATTTTCTAGTTAGATACTTTATAGACTAATATCTCTTTATTATAGTTTTTACTTTTTTTATTAGCTTTATTATTTACTTCTTAGGTAAGCTTTTACTAAGTATTATCTTTATATATAAAGATACTATAGTACTTTAAAAGAAAAAGTATAATTACTTCTAGGAGATAGTAGTTACTCTCTTCTTTAGTATCTATTAAGCTAGCCTCTCTATAGCTAGTATTATTGCGATCGCTATTATAGTTAGTATAGATATAGTACCTAATTAGCTAGACGTAGTTATTTTAAGTTACTTTCTACTTTTTATTAGTAGAAATATAAAAATTATTATATAAAATTAATTAGTTTATAAACTAATAATATATTTAGCTTACTTAAATACTCTATATTTCTAAATTTTCTTACTAGACTATATAGTTAGTATATATTATTACTATCTTAACTACTCCTAATATTACTATTTATATAAATTAAGCCTTCTATTTTAGCCTTTTAAATTTTACTTATAGTAGTTAGAGATAAGAATATATACTTTATTTATAAGGCTATACTACTATTTTGTATTACTATAGCGTTACTTATATTTTTAGTAGTCTAGTATAATCCTTTAAGAATCTATTAGTACTTAGAGTAGGATAACTTTAGGTTTATATATTTTCTAGAATTATCTCTTATTATAAACGTAGTTTTAGTATTAGGCTAGATAAGTAGAGTAATTATTCTTTATTATCTATAGTTTACTAATAAGAAAATAAGTACTTGTATCTACTAGAGTATATTTCTTATATATTTTTACTTCTAAGCTTATATAGTCTAATTTAGGTAGGTTTATATATTTATATAACTAGTAAATTTACTTACTTTTTATATAGCTAGTATTAAGCGTTATATTATTAAGCTTATTAGACGCTTAGCTTGTATAAAGAATAGTAACGTTAAGGAAGTAGTAAGACTAAAGAGCTTACTAGCTACTATAAGATCTATAAGTAGATAAAGATAATAACAATATAGTAAGACGCTTAGTAAAAATTAATCTAATAGTAGTAGGAATTATATAGTATTATTTATAGCTTAAGTATCTAAACTAATAAAGTAAGTATAATTAGAAAGTAGCTAAAATATTCCTAATTAGTACTTATTTCTACCTTTAATTAACTCGATCCTATCTATACTACTATTAAATAGCTTGTATATACGTAGTCTAAAGTTAAATTTAACTAACTTATAATATAATTATAAATTTACCTTAACTATCTTAGTAAATACTTTAGTATTTACCTCTATCTTAGTAATAAGTAAAGCCTAATTACTAAAGATAATAGCTAGACTAACTAGTTAAGAATTCTTACTTTCTCTCTATACCTACTCTATTAAGTCTAGCTAATTATATAGCTTAGCTCCTATCTATAGCTTAGCTTAAAGCTAAAATACTAATAACTTTACTTTATTACTTTTAAGCTTAATATAAGCTTATATAATATAAGAATAAAAGGCTCTAAGTAGCTCTTAGTATTAAAGAAAAGTATAAGAAAAAGAGTAAGCTTTTTAACCTCTAGTAGTGCAAAAAGTACTATAGTAGAACTATTTTCTAGTTACTATATAAGATAAAAGAAGCTTACTATTATAAGAAAGTAAAAGAGTAAGAGAAAGAGTAAGAAAAAGTTTAAAAAGCTAAGAAGAGAGAACTATAATAGGCTACTTACTAATATAATAAAAAGTTAGCTAAAGAGAAGTATATAGTATAAGAGGTAGCTAAGTTAGTAAGAGAGAAAAAGAGAGTAGAAAAGGTAGCTTAGCGTATAGCTTAGCACGTAGCTATTAATACTAAAAACTCTATATAACCTAGCTAGAAGTAAAAGAAAAAAGCTTTAAGTTTACTTACTTAGAAGAATAAGCGTAGTAAATAGGTAGTTAATACTATAAGTAGTAAAGAGTTTCTAGTAGCTATATTAGTAGCTCTACTTAAAACTGCTTACTTTAGCTATAACGTTAGCCTCCTAGTAAAATTTAAATAGTCTAAATTACTTATAAGCTTCTAGTTATTACTCTACTATAAAATCTTGTAATAATAGCTATTATATATAACTAGCTCTATAGCCTTATTTTTAAGATTATAACTTTAGTATTTACGTATATTATATAAATACATGTATACTACGTATAGATATATTACTAGTTAAAGTAGATAGTATAATACTTAGGATAGTACAATACCTACTCTAAATACTAAAGTAGTAGCTAAATATAAAGCTATAGAGCTACGTATAATAGCTATTATAATAATATTTTCTAGAGTTAAGCTCTATAGGCCTTAATTAATATATATAGCTATCTATATTTAACTAGTAGCTTAATTACTTAGCTATAACGTAACTAAGATAGTAGTAAAGCTACTATAGTACTTAATACTTCTCTATAATATTAAGGCTATATAATAGCTTTCTTTTTTAAGTTTACTTAAGTAGATACCTTAAAGCTACTCTTCTTATACTTCTAAGTAGCTTTAAGAGCTTATTTAAGTTATTATTAAGTCTTATAAGTAGCTATTCTAGAGGCTTATTTTACTACTTTCTTAGCCCTTTTATTTTTATATACTACTTAAGCTACTACTCTTACTATACGCTACTACTAAAGTACTTAAAACTTAGCTTACTTCTACTCCTCTCGTATATAAGCTCTCTTAGCTTTCTAGAGTTTACTACTCTTCTTCTAGCTTTTACTACTACTAATAATTATATACTTTCTCTACCTTCTTAAAAGACTAGAATATAGCTCTACTATTATACTTATTATACTACTTTAGAAGTAAAAGCTTACTTTACTTTCTATATAGTCTCTTATTAGTAAGAGCTTATCTAAGACTATAAACCTTATACTTAAAGAAGCTTTTTTAAACTAAAATTTAATAGAAAGCTTAGCTAAGCTTTTAAGCTTATAGGTTACGTTTATCTTTTACTACTTAGTAGAGTAAGCTCTTAGTTTTTCTCTAGTTTAAAGTACTTAAAGCTAAAAAGTTACTATTACTTAAGCTACTTTATATAAGCTACTTATAGTTAAATCTTTTAAGTATTACTTTTAGTTTAAGAAGTAAGAAGCTAGTTACTAGTTTTAGCCTAGGCGTTATATAAAACTAATACCTACTAGTATCTTTATATAAGTATAGTTTATTTAATACTATAACTTTTAGTAATTTATATATAATTAAGTTCTTCTTTAGGTTCTAGTAATTTAATAGCTATAAAGGTAGCCTTAATTAGCTCTATATTAATATAGTTATATAGCGTTAAAGTTAAGGTAAGATTTTAATAGAGTAGGCGTTGCGCTATCTTAGGTATTACGCTATCTACTTTAGTAGTAGCTATAATTAATACTAAGACGATATAATAGAACTATATAAAAAATAGTACTACTTAAAGTATTTATTATATTACTTATTAAAAAGTTCTATATTAAAATTATACCTAAACTAGCTTTAGTATATATACTATAGGAGCGTATTGTAGTTCTTACTTTTAGGCCCTTAATTATAGTTCCTATTTTAAGATCTTAGCTATAGCCTACTTTTTAGTTCTTGTTAATATTAGTACTAACTTTAACTAGTCTCTAATTAGTTTATTTAGCTAAGACTTTTAATTAACCTAATTAACTAAAGCTATAAGAATTAGAGATCTCTCTTAAGATAAGTACCTAAAAGTAAAAACTAAGAGATTATATAGAATTAGCTTAAATATAAGTAGCTATAAAGAAAGAGTAGTATAATTCTAGAAACTAGTAGATTATATAGGCTCTCTCTAAAAATAAGTATATAAATATAGGAACTAAGAGATTATATAAGATCTTTCTTAAAATAAGTATCTAAAAAAGAGATAAAAGTAAGAAAGATAATTAGACTAAGTCTAGAGAAAGTATACTTTAGAAAATAAAATACTATACTTAGGTTAATACTAGTTATAAAACTATACCTTATAGTTTATAGTATACTTGTTAATTAGTAAGCTTTAGCTTCTTACTACTATAATAGTTAGCTAAATTATTTCTATTTATAAGTAATAGGTATAAGACTACTAAGAATATACACTACTTAAGATAAGTAGTAGTTAATATAGAAACTACTTAGTATAACTACTAGTTACGTATTAGCGTAACGAGCTAATAATAAATTATAGTTATTAGATAATCTCTTTTTATAGGCTAGTAGAAGAAGAGTATAAAAGTAAGTATACTTTTTCTCTTAATAAGAAATAGCTAGCTTTATAGTACTACTATTAAGCTCTTACTACTTTAGAGTCTTAGCTTTATAGCTTTATAGTTTTTATTTAACTTTAGCTATACTTCTAGTAAGTATCTACTATACTAGTAGCTCTCTACTCTCTAGAGATAGAAGAGCGCTAGATCTTAGTATATAATATAGTAAGCTCTAGCTACCTCTATAATAAGATAAGGTCTCTCTATAAGTTCTAATAGTTTAAAGAATATTACGTAATTTTTTATAGTTATACTATAATAAATTTATAGTATATATTTTATAAGCTATAGATACTAACTAAAGAAGTATATTGTTTTACTATTCTTACTAAATATTAGTTAACTTATTTAGATTACGCTACTATAGTAAACCCTACTAAGGAAACTAATAGACTACTAGTCTTTTTAGCTTATACCTTTACTAAAGAGGTCTATTACAACTAAATATAAAAAGATATTAAGAAGATATTATATATTATCTATCTTGTAAACGTATATAGGTAATTAAAAGAAGCTAGTATTACTAATAAAAAGATTCTAGCTACTTCTCTTTTATATAACTTAATTAAAGATAAAAAGACTATATAAGTAGAAAAACTAAAGTAATTTAGATTTTATATTACCTTAATTATAGAAGAGCTTATAGAGAAGAATAAAGAAACTTAAATTAAGAATATACTATTACTTTTAGATAGAGCTAGAATTATTAAAGTAGCTAATAAGCTAGATAATCTAAGAAGTCTACTCTTTAAAATTCCTAAGATATAGATAATAGAGAAAGTAAAAGAATATTTTAGATAGAGTAAAGATATTATATATAGTTATTAATAAAAGAACTCTAAAAATTAGTAGCTAGACGTAGCTTTCTAAAAACTTAAAAGAAATTTTAACACTATTCTTAAAACTATAAAAAAAAAAGAGTAGTTAGATTTAGAGCTTTAAGCTTATATATTTATAAGTTTTTGTACTTAAGGGGTACTTTATATAATTAAGGAAACCTAAAAGATAAAGAAAAAGATAGTTAACTAAAAATAGTGTTCTAGACGTACTATAGAGTATAGAGTTCCTTAGAATTATCTTAATTTAGTATTAATAGCTATATTTATACTTAACTTTATAGATTATATTAAAGGCTCTATTCTTAGCTTACTCTTAAAGTAGCCTTTAAGTAATATAGAGCCTATATATTACTAGGCGTAAAGAGTTAGATTATTTACCTTATCTATCTAAGCTCTTGTAGTTACCTCTATAATAGTTAGTAAAGGAGTTAAAGATAAGAGATAATACTATAAACTATAGTTCTTATTACGTTAGTATTTTCTATATTAGTGTTAGAACTAGTTATTATTATATAGTATACCTTATATAGTAATAATATTAGTAGGGTACTATTTATATATTTTCTAGTACTTAGTATACTACGTCTAAACTATATACTAGAGGTATAAATATTTATAGTAAACTTTAGTATAGTTATATATATTAGAAAAGTTAAATAGAAGAGGCTTAGCGCGTATAAGATAAAGAATTTAAGATATATAACTAAAGACCTATATTAGGTATTTAGACTTAATATACCTAATATTAGGAATCTTCTACTAGTGTAGTTCTCTTAAGCCTACGTAGAAGCTTTATAAGTACTAAGTATAAGCCTAGTATTATTAGAAATAAGAAGAATACCCTAGTATATAATCCTAGAATAACCTTAGCTATAGAGTATAGCGCTAGTTTTACTTTCTATATTATTAATACTATATTATAGTAGGTTTATACCTAGAGTATTATAACTAAGCCTATTATTAATAGTGCTAGATCCTATCTCTTAAATCTTAGCTAGAACTAAAGCTACCTACTAATAAGCCTTAAATTAACTTTTAGAGAAACTATATATAAGACTATAAGTAGCTAAGTATAAATTAGAGTAAGGATATTATACTTTAATTAATACTAAAGTATAGTTTAATTAATAGGCGTCTAAAAATAAAAATATAATAAAAAAACTTATATAAAAAAGAAGTAGGTTAAAAGAAGTACTAATACTTACTACTTACTTACAAGTTAGCTAGAACTTATATATTATACTAATATATAGTAATTTATCTTACCTCCTTTATATAGCTACGAATTATTACTACTATTAAGTTAAAAGAAAGTATTTCTAGACTATATCTAAAACGCTATAAATACGCGTAGATAAGGTTAATTAATAGGCTAATATATTTCTACTCTCTACTAATTAAGAGATTACTACGTACTATTAAGGAAAGAGTAATAATTTACTATCTAATAGATAATTTACAATTACGTAGTAGATAAGTCTAGTATATCTTATAATAATTAAAAGCTTATTATAAAAGGTAATATAGCTCTAAGGTAGTTTTCTAACTAACGTATAAGTATATTATATTAGTTTGTAGTCGCTTAATAAGATTAATTAAATACTTGTAAATATTACTCTAGATTCTAAGTAGATATACAAGAACCTAAAGAATTCTAGAGCCATAATTAATAATAATATAATTATAGAGGTAAAAAGGAAATTCTAATATAAAGGTAGATATTTATTAATATAAAATACTTACTATACAAGTATAATAGCTTTAGAGATAAAGGCGAGTATAATAGATAAAGGAGAGAAACTATAAGTTCTAATTTAGAAACTAAGTCTAACTAGAAAGCTACTAAGTTAAATAGTTATATAATAAAATTCGTTTTATTAAGCTTAAATAGTAATACTTAAAATATATAAATAATACTCTTTATAGTCTTAGTGTAAATCTAGCTTAATTTATAAGGAATCCTAGTCTCTTTTTTACGCTAGAAGGGGCCTACTTAAATATATTATCTATAGCTAGTTAATCTTATCTTTAAGTTAATATATATAACTATATATAAGTTTAATATAAGTATAGTTACTTCTAATATACTATATAAACGTAGTATATAAAGTATCTAGAGACTTATAAGAGATATCCTCTTAATATTATTATAGCGTAAGTAAATGTTATTTTATAGTACTATATCTAATACTATTAGTAGTAAATACTAGCTTAATAAGAACTATAGTTTATTCTAGTATACTAATACTATATATACGTCTAACTTCTATTAGTAAGAGACTATAAAAATTCTAAGGAGAGATAAAAGTAAATATTCTTTCGATATAATTTTAAGTTAATATTAAGTTCTTTCTAGCTATCTCTTTATAGATATTTAATTAACGGGTTCCTAAATAGAAAGATTTTAATAAAAGTACTAAATTAACTTAGTAGGAGTTATATAATAGGAGCTAGCTATAGGTCCTAAAAATTAAATAGTAGTACTACTAATATAAAGATATTATTCTATATAAAGTTACTTTTCTTTATTATATTACCTTACTTAAATAAAAAGAGAGGAGTTAAAAGATTAAACTAGTAAATAGAGAAGTAAAAACAAGATACTTTTTAGCTAATTAAAAGGAGAAGAAATTAGTAACACTTCTACTTTAATAAGAGATAGGAATTATAGTAAATAAAAGAATAAAAGGCTTAGGTCTTTAGTAATATTTAAGCTTAAAAGCTTAACTAAAGTAACTAACTCTTAGTATACTCTACTTTAATATATTCTATCTTAAAGAAATTATATACCTCTTTAGTACTAGAGAGGACAAACTTTAACTATATAATATACTTATAGTAGTATATATTTAGGCGTAAGTAGAAGTATAAGTAGTATTAATATAATACTAATTATTTATTTAATTATTATATACTATCTATTATAATAGTTAGAATCTAATATATATAGAATATAGTATAACTTACCTTTAGAGATTCTATACCCTAGTATCTATTATATCCTAAGTATAGAGTACTAACCCTAAGTTTTTACCTTCTACTATAGCACTTTTAATATCTATTTTATATACTACTAGTACTATAAAGACTTACTATAAAAAGTAGTTCTTTCTATATCTCTTAATTAAGCTATATTTTAAGGTTAGTAGAAGAAATAACGTTAAGTAAGATATATAAAGTAGAGTAAGTATTAGTATTTTAGTAAGGATTATTTTATCCCTATATTATTTCCTTAGGACTTACTAAATAAGTAAAACTATATAGTTTATATAGTACCTAAGGATATAAGTTACTTAATAATATAAGTTTAGAAATATTAACTAGTATATATTAAAACTTTACTACTTAGAACTAAAACTAATTACTAATTAATATCTATATTAATATAAACCTAGCTAGAAATACTAACTAATAAAGATATATAATTAATATAAATTTTCTATATTAAAGATATTTCTAATTATAGAGAAAGAGGCTTACTACTCTAGCTAAAGATAGATAGAAAAAGTAGACTCTAGTAAAAAGGAAATATTTTCTAATATTAATATACTAGATTAAGATAATAAGCCTAGTAGACTAGAGTGCGCTATATAAAATAGAAGGATATATTATTTTTAGAAATATATATTAAAATAAATAAACTTATTCTTGTATTAGTAACTATTTTATATTTTTAGAGTAATATAAACTTTAAAATATAACTTACTATATAAAGTAAATATTAATAATAAGGTATATATAGCCTATTAAGATTATAAAAGCTTATAAAGTAAGAGAAAATAGCTAAAAATAAAAAAAGTAGTAATAATATAAGTACTAAAGATAAATACTTTTATTAGTACTATACCTATTTTAGACTATATATAGAAAAAATAAGTAACTCTAAGTAGTATAGTAACTACTATATAGAATAGTAAAGTTACTTCTACTATAGTATAAAAGGAATATATAAATCTATACTTAGAGATATAGCTTAGAGTATAGTTAGTAGTAGAAAATATATAGAAAGTAACTAGTATAAAGTAAAGGTAGTAAAGTAAAAGTAAAAGATAAAAGACGTTTTAGCCTTATTAGGAGTATATATATATAAAGGAATTCTTCTACTATCTTATTAATTAATTAGATATACTCTTAGTAAGTATAGCTTTAGTATAAGGATATTAGGTAGGAATTATCTTAAAAGTAAGTCTAAAGCGTATAGAGGCGTATATAATTAAGCTATTTATTTAAGCTAGATAGAAGTAAGTAGGTTTAGCGTAAAGAACTTCTTTACGCTAGGGTTTCCTTTTAGTAAATATAGCTTTACTTTACGTAGATAAAGTATAAGTAAACTAAGTATAGTCTTAGGGTATATAGATAGTCTTAAACTAAGAAGCTAGTTATAAGAGTAAGCGTTAGCTTCTAAAGTAAGAATAAGTTAGGAAGAGCTAAAGATATTAAGGATACGCTAGTCTAAAAGTAACTTTCCTTTAGAAAGTTACTTTTAGACTAGTGTAGTTTATCTTGTATAATAGATCTAGGATCTACTACTTATAGTACTCTTAAACTAAAATAATATACTATCTAATAATATTCTATATAATATTTTACTTTAGTACTATAAGTTATACCTAAAGTTTAATAAGCTCTATCTATAGCCTAACTAGAAGATATAAAGAGAACCTAGCTTATTATAGGATCTACTACTAAAAAGAGTAAGGACTAGCGCTATTCTTAGCTAACTACCTAAGCTAGATAGCTAGAGTTAACTTTAAATTAAAATTATAGAAAGCGCGTTAAAATATTAAAAAGTTATAAGCTCTTTTATAACTAATAGAATACCTATAAAAAAGGGTTTACTAGTTTAATTATTAGGTAATTGTATTAATATTAGGCGTAAATTTACTACTATTATAAGTTTTTCTTTTTAGAATAAGTAGCTTTAGAAGTTATTTACCTATTTTTAAGTAGTACTCTTACTTTTATTACTTACTTTTCTTTAATTTATTAAGTAGCTATAAGAAGAAATAGATAAGATTATTAACTTTATCTTAGTCTTTAAGAAGTATAATAATAGTAAGCTTTTTAATATAATTTTAAAGTTATATAAAACTATTAGAAAACTAGTTAAAGCTAGCTAGATAGTTTTTTATATAATAGAAATTTTCTTTCTTTATAAGTTAGCCTTTACCTTTCTATAACGTACTCTTATAATAATAATAGGCGCTTTATCTCTATTAGACTTATTTAAATTTATAGAGGATAAGTAAGCTAAAATTTTTAATACGCTTAAGCTAAACTCCTATATAAAAGATAAATATAGTAACTATATAATAATATATTATACTATTCTAGGAATTTTTAAGAAAATACTTAAGTTAGTAAATAACTAGAATCTCTTATAAGATAGTTTAACTACTAAATATATATTTACTAACTACTCTATAGTAATAAGTAGCTATATAAATTTTTTAAACTACTTACTAACGTACTTACTTATAATATATATTTAGTAGTCCTAGTAGATATTAAGCTACTAATTATAATTATTTCTAAAGTACCTTATAAAACTACTCTATACCTAAAAAAGTAAATCTATAGTAAATATAGATTCTAATAGTAGCTATAAAGACGTCTTCTAACTCTAAATCCTATAGATAGTTTTATTAATATATCTTAAGTAGCTATTAGTAGCTCTCTACTATTAGTAATACAATTAGTTATATATTAAGGAATATAACTATTTATAGTAATAGAAAGTATATATATAGAAAAAAGAAGAGAAAATACTTATTTATCTTTCTACAAAGTATTATAAGGTACGCCTAATCTTTTTTTTTAAAAAAAAAGCTTTATTTTTAATCTCTAATTATCTATAGGCGTAACAAGTATATATAAAGCTAGAAGGCTAGAAAATATAGCTAGAGATATAACTCTACTATTTATAGTAATAAGGAGCCTTATTATAATTAATTAGAATCTATTCCTTTAGTCTCCTTTTCTAACTAGTAATATAAGTACTAATATAGAAATATAGTAAATCTCTTCTAGCTCTATTTAATAACTAAAGCGTTTAGAAAGTACTATACTATAGCTATATAGCTAATCTACTATAGTACTTTTATCTTTTAAATTTACTTAAACGTAGATTATAGGCTTTAGGTAGTCTTTAGAAGTAAGAGATATAAGGATAGTAAAATATCCTAGTTAGATAATTACCTAACTATTATTAAAGTATTCTAGTATTAGCTATAGATTTAATCTATTAGGGCGTATCTAGATCTAGTATTATAAGGACTTCTCTATAGTAAGCTTAATATTATTTACCTTTAATATTATTAATATAGTAAAAGTATATCTCTTCTCTATATATATAATTTCTATAATATCTTCTAATAGACTATTATATTCTTTTCTTAAAGTACTAGTAAGTATATATATAAACTATTTAACTCGCTTATCTTTAGTCTAGACTTACTTAAAGAGTAACTTAAGTAATAACTAAGTAAGTATAGAAGTTCTTACTAAAATAGCTAAGGTTATATAAATAATCTTAATAAGAGGTATAGTAAATATTTATTAAGTATATAATTATAAATTAAGTATTAAAGAGACTATTTATACGTTATACTATATAATAACTAAAGTTAAAGTACTAGGTAAGATAGTATTATAAGATTAAAGTGTATAGAAAATCTTTTTTCTAGGACTAGAAACTAGTTATTTAATAAGCTTAATTAATTAACTATTAACTCTAAGTACTATTAAGCTATTTATTATAAGAAGATACTTTAAAGATAATAGTATAAAGCCTTTAAACCTAAAGGTCTTACGTTATTACTTCTATTATAAGAGCTAAGAGTAGCTAGGAGTTAGATAATATACTATTTTAAATAGAGATATAATTATTAGTAGCTAATATTAATTACTAGGTACTAGAAGTATTAGCGGGAGTAGAGAGTTAATCCTAGTAGTTAGGTATAGTAAGTATATCTCTATAAATATTAATATATATAAGTATAATATTAGTATAGCTATCCTAACTTAATTTTATATCTAGGTATTAATATATAACTAACAAGTTAAGAGGGGTAGCTACTTCCTATAAAGATGTAAATATACTAAATAGAGATATAAGTATTACTTATCTTTACCTAATAGCTTCTATTATTTTATTTAACTATTAAATCTACCTTAGCTTAGTAAATATATCTACGAGGGAAAAGACCTTATAGTAAGTTAATTACTAGAAAGAGTAAGATAAAGAAAGATAGGTTTAATAAAGCTTCTAAGAGATACCCTTAAGAAGTAGAAAATAATAAGCTTAATATAGTTATAAAGTAAAAAGATAACCTATAATACTTTATTAGATAAAAGTATAAATAGAGAAAGTAATTAGAAACCTTTATATCTTTCTTCTTACTTCTTCTATAACGCCTTATACTTCTATACTTACTTTAACTACGTTCCTCTAGTAATAATAAGTATTACTAAGAGATACTACACTACTCTTTATTATATAGATATATATAGGTAGGAGGTAGCTTACTAATAGAATAGCTAGCTTAAGTATTAATAGTAACTAAGGTATTATATCGCAATTGTCTATATACTTAGTTTAATCTAATTACTAGTTTTTATACCTATTCTTTATACACTTTACTTTTAAAGATTGCAATCTATATTATATTACTATATTATTATACCCCTAATAATACTAGAGTCGATATTATTCTAAGCTATAAAAGTATTAGTATTATTAAGCTTTATATTTATCTCTTTAGAACTTACTATATATTTTATATCTTTTATATCTCTTATATATAATCTTATAGAGCTATAAACTCCTAAGTATAGCTATAGTACTAATAGTAGAATAGCTTATATAGTAGTAATAGTTAGTTTACGTAAAATAAAGCTACTACTTAAGCTTCTAGTGTTTACTTATAAGTTAAAGCTACACCTAAAGGGTTATATATTACTAGGTTCTTTTACTAGCTCTATTTATATAGTACTAATAGTATAGTTTATATAGAAAGTAATCTTAGCTAGCTTAGTATTATTATTTCTTATAAAGACGTTATAGTAGTTTACACTATACTTGTTTATACTATACCTATTTATACTATACCTATTTATACTATACCTATTCGTACTATACCTATTTATACTAATTTATACCTACTATAGTTTATACCTAGTACTTAAACTTTGTCTCTACTATCCTAAACTACGCACTAAAGTTACTTACAAAATCTAAGTTATATTACCTAATATAAATAAAAGTACTAGTTATATACTAGTTTACTACCTTTATACTAGTACTTACTAAACGCTTAACGATATAGAAACGTCTATAGTTAAAGAGGTAAATATTAAATTTAAGAGAGTAGTTTTAGCTTATATAATAGTAAATAAATATAGCCTACGTTACCTATAGTAGCTAGTAAAGTATAAAATTAAACGCTTTAGTACTAAGATATATATCTTTAATATTATTAAAGTTATTTAAGAAGACTTCTTAAAGCTCTTATATAATAACTCCTAGTTCTATAACTATATATTTAGAAAAGCTAAAATTATATTTAAAGAAGATTATATAGTATTTATAAAAGACAATTTCTTTAACTATATTAATAATATTAGTCTAGCTAAATTTATAGTAAAATATATAGTAGAGCTTTATAATAATAAAATCTTATATATATTTAACTTAAAAAAGAAGCTTATTTTAGAGACTCCTAAAGATTATATTCTTAACGCTTAAGACTTACTTATTAAAGAAGCCTAGCTAGAAGAGTACTATACTATTAACAAAACCCCTACTACTAAAGAAGCTTATCTAAGAGATTACTATACTAAAGAAGCTTAGCTAGAAGAGTACTATACTAGTAAAGATACCTCTACTAAAAAGTATTCTATTTTAGAGTAGTCTATAGAAATATATCCTACTTAAGACTATTTTATTAGAGATCTTCTAGTTAAAAAACTTCTTATTTAAGAAACTTCTATTAAAGATCCTATTAACTTTAACTTTAGCGCGTTTAACGTAGTACTTATAGAAATAGCCTTAGTAGCTAAAGAATACCTAATTAAAGCTAATAGATAGTTCCTCGATTTTAGTAGTAAGATAAAAAGAAATAAGGAGTACGCTATTAAAGAAATATACTCTATTTACGCTAAGTATTTACTTAGAAGTAAATAGAAAAACTATAAACAATACTAGGCTATTTTATACTAGGTTACTATCTAACTTACTTATATAAGCTATATAGATAAAGATACGTATATAGTAATAGACTAAGTATTACTAACGTAGTTATAAAGAGATATTAATCTACTTACTTAAGGTAGCTAGCTAAGTAACGTTAGGTTTAAATTTAGAATACTTAAGATAGCTTATAATAGTAAGCCTATTTTCTATACCTATAATATAGACTTAAAAATTTAGTATACTATTAAGGTAACGTTATATCTATATTTTTATTCTTAGCATCTCTAGACTTAGGTATTATTACTATCTACTCTTTAAAAGAAAATATTAATTATAATAATATAAGTATAGGTATAACGTATAAGTATAAAACTAGAATATCTAAGTAATATAAGAAGCTAGAGATTAGATACTTCTTAGGACTAGTATAAAATAAGCTATAACCTAATCTATAGTTTTTATATTACTATACTATTTTCTTATACTCTAAAAATAGGGAATAGTTTACTACTATAAATTAAAGTAGGTTTTCTAAATTTATCTACCTAAGTAAAAGTAGATACTACTTTAGCGCTAATAAGAGGCTTACCTAGATAAGGTTAGTTTAAGAAATAACGTAAAAGATATAATATACGTATACCTATATATATTCGTACTAGTAATTTATACTAGTAGTTTATACTAGTAGTTTATACCTATAATCTATACTTCTAGTATAATTTGCGCCTATAATCTATATATAGTATTTTACGCTTACGTATAAAACTTACTATAAGAAATTTTATAAGTTAAGTTAGATAAAACTTATACTTAAAGTAGAAACTTCTAATAGTAAGCTATATAGTAGGGTTATAGCCTTAGCTCTAGCTACGCTACGATTTTCTAAACCTTACTATAAATAAGTAATAGTATATTAAGAAATAGCTCTAGTAGGCTTAGAAGCGTCGCTTTTAGAGGAAGGGGTTATTTTCTTAGAAAACCTAGAAGTTAGAAGTAGAGTCTATAAATTTATCTAGAAGTAGTTCCTTTTCTAAATAGAAGAGGGTCTTAATTTTTATTAAATAAGTATACTTAAAGATAAAGTAAGTAATATAAAAAAGTTTTATAGATACGTTATCTAATAATTATAGTATATTTAAGGAGTAGTTAAATTATTTTTTAAATACTTAAAGTTAGGCTTACTAAAAGTCTTTAGCCTAAGATAAGATATTATCTTTACTTTCTTAAGTAACTCTTTAAACAAGTTAAGTAAAGTAACTAATAAGATAAATAAGAAAAAAGATAAAGTAAAAGCCTTTCTTATCTAACTACTACTAAGAAACTCTACTATAGTCTTCTATAAGCACTTATACTTATATTTTTTAAGGGCTAAACTTATAAAGATTAGGTTATTATAGGTCTTACTAGAGAGCCTAGAAAGAGAAGATATAAAGCTATATAAGGTTATAATAAAAGATAGTAGTTTATAAGTTAGCTTCTTATAGCTTTAATATATATCTCTTAATATCTTATAGTACTATTATTAATAGTAGAACTACATTTAAAATTATTAATAGATATACTATTATAGTTAGATTTATAGTAGAAGAAGAGCTTAAGTTTTAAGGAAAGATAAGCTTTTTAAAAAAGATAGGCGTAATATAAAAGATAAAGGAAATAGAGAGTAAAAAGATTAGTATAAACGTTAAGTTTATTAAAAAGAGATCTATAGATAGTAGTATTATAAATACTACGTAACCTTAATAGCGTATTAGTATAACTTTATTAAACTTATATTATAATCCTTTATAGGAGTTAGGTTAATATATCTCTTATTAATAGTAATAACTTTTACGAAAAGGTTAGTATTATTAAATAGAAAAGGAATTTATTTACTTACGTTTATTACGTACTAGCCCCTAGTCTTATTATTATTGTTCTAGTCTACTATATAATTAGCTAATAGAGTTACTTAAAGATACTATTACTAAAAGGGCTTAACGTTTATTATAAGATTGTTTAGCAACTAGCTATTTCTAAATAGAGATAGATCTTTATATCTATTCTATAGAAAGATCCTACTAAATAAGTATAGTAACTCTTCTAAAAGTTTTAGTATATTAATAATTATAAGGTAGTAATATTTATACCTACTATAATAGCCCTAAGGTTTACGCCTAAATTAGGTAGTAAGCTAACCTATTATCTTTAAGATAGTAGTCTTATATCGCTAGCCTTCTACTTTCTACTACTATCTCCTATATTAATATTAGTTTTGCTTAATCTTACGCTTTCTTTAGATATTCTCTTTAACTTATCTCTACTACGCTTAGATAGCTTAGACTTTCTCTTTAGTATAATAGTCTAATTACTATTATTTCCTTTCTTGTTATGTAACCTAAAATAAGCTAAATATTTATAGATTATTGTTTTTAAGTAACTATAGAATAAGTAAGTCTCTTTATACTTAATATCTATTAATATAGCTATTATTAGTAAAAGGTATATTACGTTTAGTAAAGTATAAGAGAAACTTATACGTATTAAAATAGTAGATTAGACTACTTTCTTATATATAAGTTTATATCTTACGTATATATTTTAGGTAAAGATAGCTTTATATTATTAATTTAGAACTATCTTTACTATAATATAAGGAATCCTCTTTAGTATAGTCTTCTATATTATTATTATCTTTAGTATTACTTTAAATACTATTGCTACTATCTATAAAGGTAGGGTCTAGATTTAGTAATAATCGCTAGATATTATTAATTACGGGCTAGATACTATTAATTACTAGCTAGATACTGTTAATTACTAGCTAGATACTATTAATTACTAGCTAGATATTACTAATTATAGATTATAACAATTTAACAACTCCTACTAGCTTATATAATACCTAGGCATTAATACGTAAGCTATAGTAATTCTAGTAGTTTAATTACTAGTTTAGATTCTACAATATTATTAATATATAGATAGATAGGTCTTAACTTTAGTATAGATATAGAGCTAGCTATATAGTTAAATAGTTAGGTACCTTACTAGCTTATATCTAGCTACTTAACGCTACTACGTTTAATAACTATAAAACGTTCCTAATTATACTAGATACTATTCTTTAAACCTAGTAATCTACTATTATTATTATTTCTCTATAAACGTTTAAGTACTAAGTATTATTTAAGCTACTCTATAATTAATCTCTTACTTTATTTAAAAAGTAGTTATTCTTAAAAAGACTCTTATAAAGTTAATAATACTAATTAGTCTATAGCTTTCTATTTAGGCGCTAATACTAGGTACTTATCTTATCTATAGTAGTAGTAGAAAGTAAAGTAAATATAATTATAGTACCTATTATAGTAGTAGTAAAGATACTTCTTTTAACTTAAAGTAATAATAAAGCCTAATATACATGTTTAGTTATTATAGGGCTTAAACTAGTATAAGATAAGTAGCTAGAAATTAATACTTTATTACCTATATTCGCTATTAATAATCTATAATATATATCTATTACTAATAGATATAGAGTAGTTTAAACTTTTAGGCGCCTTAGCTAAGAAAGTTTATACACCTTATAGCTTATTAACACCTATACGTATACCTATACGTATACCTATACGCACCCCTATACGTACTCCTATTACCTTATTACTCTATTACCTAGTATAGTCTCTTTAGCAAATTTTCGATAATAATTATATTTATTCCTACGCTAGCGCAACGCTAATATACTCTAACTAACTCTTAGTAGTTATTATAATATAGGCACCCCCTTTCTAGTTAATAATTTCTTTATCTTCTTCTTCTCTACTCTTTAACTACTACTTATCTTAGCTTTAAATATAAGTCTATAATAATAGTAGCTATAGCTATTATAGCTATATAAGCTATCTCTAGTCTTTATCTTCTTTTAATAGTAGATAATATAAATAAGTCTAATACTACGTAAGTTTAAACGTCTCTTTTTACTTAATCTATAAGTCTATACTAACTTAAGTCTTTTACTAAAAGTATAATACGCTTCCTTATATCTCCTCTAATATATATATTAGTTAAGATTATATTAAGAACTTCTTAGCTATATTTACTAAGTATAAGCTATATAAAAAGATTAGTATCTACCTACTTTATAAATATAATAATATTCTAAAAGAGTATATAAAGCTTAAGACAAAGCTAAAGACTAAGCCTAGTAAATAGACTAAGCTAATTCTAATTAACTCCTTAGATCTTAAAAATATCTACCTAGTTATTTTAAAGTTTATTTTTAAGTCTATTATAAAAAAGCTTTGTTTTTATCTTAATCTTTATAAATTTAGTAATAGCCCCTTACCTATCTTACTTTATAATATAGATAATAATAACTATATTAAAGAAGTTACTAACTATATTACTAGGAATAATCTAATTAATATAATTACGCTTAAGTTCTTAGATTTAGTTAAAGATACGCAACCTAGAGAATACACTACTAAAGTCGAGGTTAGTAAATATAGTACTATTATATTACCTAAGTCTATAATAAATAGTAGAAAATTAATTCCTACTAGCTAGCTTAATACTAGCTAGCCTTTTAACCCTAATAGAGAACCTAATCTAAGTATATATTAGATTAAAGTAAAAGTAAAAGATAAAGTAACTTATAAAGTCTTTATTAACTAGATTAAGAATAAAATAAACTTACTAGATAAGTTAGCCTACTAGGGTATTATTAAAGTCTAATATTTATAGAAAATTTAGTATAAACCTAAGAGGAATAGAGGTCTTATAGTCTTATATTACTAATTATTACTATAATTTATACTATTCTTAGATAATAAATAGAGAATTAAAGAAGTATATAAGCTCTATATTTATATCTTATTTATATATTAGGTAATATATACTTAACTATATAAGTATTAAAATAACTTAACCTTTAGTTAACTAATATAATAGTAGTATCTAGAGTATATATAACGCTTTAAGATATATAATTCTTATACCTCTTTCTTTAAAGCTATAGGTTTAGAATAATCTAAATAGCTTTATAACTTTAATTAAACGTTAATTCTAAACTAAGATCTAACTAATCTCTCTATAGAAAGTATCCTAGAAATATACTCTAAGCTTAATATAGTAAGGATAGAAGTACTAATAACTTAAAGTCTAAACGCTAAGTATTATCTTAAGACTACTAAGAGAAACCCTAAATAGAGTAAAGATAGTATTAGCCTAATCTATAATACTTATAATATAGCCTATTATTTTATTTACGTAGAAGTTATTCTCTAAGAAGTTATTATACTAGACTACCTTAGAGTACTCTAGATAGAAGATTAATAGAAGCCCTTAGTAGACCTTGTCTAGCTTCTATTAAATTTAATTAGGTAAGCTATAGGAAATTTAGTCTAGTATATAAGAATACTCTTTAACTAAGCTAGAGCTTTACCTTATTATTAGTTTATTAATCTATACTAAAGTAGAAAATCTAATCTTCTAGTTAGTAAAGAGCTTATAATAATAAAAATTATATATTAATAGACTTTATAAAGTCTAGTACTATTTAATATAGATATTATTATATTCTAAAGTTAAGAAACTAATACTATATATAATAAAAAGTAGGCCTAGGAATAAGGTTCTAGATATATATATAGACGTCCTCTAATATACTAAAGTACTTATAGTTAGGTATAAATTCTCTATAAGATTGTTTTATATACTTAATAAGCTTAATATCTAACTTTAAGGATTAAAATTAGACTATATTAAATACTTAACCTAAGTTAGCTACTATAGTATAGCTTTATCTACTCTATATTTATATAAAAAAGATAAAACTTTTTAAGATTTTAGTTGCTATATAACTATAGTTAGCCTTTATAGTAAATTTATATTAATTAAAAAATTAAGATATTTAATATATAAATAGTACGTTATAACTACTTACTTTTACTACGTACTTAGAGATATCCTTACTATAGTCTTAGCGCGATCTACCTTTAATAGCTATATAGGTATACTTAATTTTACTAAAAATTAGATTTAAAGAGTAAGTATAGGCGTATAGAGTTAGTATAGAGAGTATATTAAAAGAGTAGAAGTAGTAAGCGTATCTAGGAAAGAATAAAGAGTATATAGGTAATAATAGTAAGAGATAAAAGGAGCTATTAGCTTATTATATATTAATAGCTTACTAAGAGGACGTAGACTTTAACTTTATATAATAGCTATTACACTAGCTTTAGGAGCTAGGCGCTAGTTAAATAATTTAGTAGCGCTACGTAATTAATAACGCGCTAAAAGAATAGATATATAAGGTTAGATAGAGGAAGAGAATAGAAGCGTAATAGTACGTTAGCTAGGAGGCTAATCTAGAATAATACTAGTATTCTATATTAAATTACTAATCCTCTTTAAGTAAGCTCTTATATAGATAAGTATATTAAAACTTTACTATAAGCTTTTACTATAACTACTAATATACACCTATTTTACTCTAATAGTATTAGCTAATAACTTAAAGTCTAACTAGCCTTTAAGTATATTGTGTAGCTCTATATATATTACTTAGTTACTTGTATTTTTATAGTTGTAAGAACGTTCTTTCTAGCTACTTCTACTCCTCTATATCTATAACAATAAATAAATCTTATATTAGACCTAGTATATAGGTAATTACTAAATAGCCTAACTATTATAGCTATAATACTACTATTATTACTTTTAATTACTATAAAGATATTACGCTTAGAAAGTTAGATCTAGTAGCTCTTTAAACTAGTTTTAGCTTATATAAATACTCTCTTACTACTATTAATACCTAAGAACTACTTATTACTAAAGTAAAAGTATATAACTTCTATACTCTATACCTATATAATATTAATATATACTACTAATCCTAAGCGTCTAAGACGTAATAGTAATACTAAAGTCTTACCTACTTATAGTATATTAGTAGTAGGAGCTACTTTAAATATAAGTGCGCTAATACTTAAAGAAAAGAATACCTTTAGTCTACTTAGTAGCTAAGCTAGTACTAGAAGTCTCTATTAAGATTATAGAACTAGACTTAAGTAAAAGTACTACTACTATAGAGAGTAAAAGATATTATAAAGTAAGAAGAATTTAAAAGAAAGTACTAGAATATATAGAGAAAAAGAAAGAAGTAAAGAAGTAGAGTATAGGCTAGAAAAGAGAAGTAAGAGTACTAATATTAGATTTACTTAATAGGAGAGAGGTTATTAGGTAAGAAGCTAGACTTAATTACTTAATTACAATTTAGAGATAGTATTAAATATTAAGGTAACTAGTAAAGAGATTAATAAAACGTATTTACTAAAGTACTTTAATAATAGCTATAATTAAGATAAGGTAACTTATTATAATACCCTTATAGGTATTATACTATAGTCTCTCTACTTAGAGTAGTTTATAATAGGCTATAATACCTCTCCTAAATAGGATATATAGTACGTTTACGTTATTAGAAACTTTTTACTAAATATTTACTCGATACCTTATTAACCTAATTAGCTTTATTATCTTAGAGTTTACTACTACTACTTTTTCTATTTATTTTACATCTATTTAAATCTATATTAATATATTAATTACTCTCTATTTCTTTAAAAAGAAAAGTAGATAGTTTTAAGATTAAAGGTAAAGTTAAATATTAATTAGAAAGTATTCTTACTATATACTTTACTACTAGAGCTACTAGTAGATTATTTTACTAATAAAGAGATTAGGTAAACCTTTTTATTCTATCTTCTTTCTCTTTACCTAAGATAAAAAGAAAAGAAAAGAGGTTCTAGTATTATATAATATTATAGAGTTTTCTAAGTATAAGCTAACTTAGCCTAAATACTTAGAGCTAAAGGTACTCTTACTATAGAAAGTAAGGGATATTATAGAGTAGTTAGAAGATAAGCTAATTAAAGGTTAAATATCTAGCTAGTTATAGAAGAGAAGACTAAAACTTTATAAAAGATTAAGTATAGTATATAGCTTCTCTAGCCTAGTAAAGAGCGTAATAGAGAATTTAGCTAAATATATAAGTACTAGTTAAAGAGTATAGATATAATTAAGCTACTAGTAAAGCTTACGATAAGGTTTAAAAGAGGTATTAATTATAAGTAATCTTACTACTTCTATTATACCTATTATTTAAGGGTTCTATTTAACTTTATTTACTATATCGCTTCCTCTATATTTAGATTAATATTTACTATTAACTTTAGCCTTAAAGAATATTAAGATTAGAAGTTTTAACTTTAAGATATTTAACTTTAGTAGTACGCTAAAGTATATATAAATATACCTATACTACGCCTAGGGTTTAGTCTAGAAAGTATTTAAATATATCTTTCTACTATATATCTATATTATCTCTATATATAAGTAACTATAGGTTATCTAACTTTAACTATAGTATACGCGTTCGCTAGTAAGAATATATATTACTTTCCTCTCTATTTTTATACTCTTTATCTCTATTATTATCTAAGTAGTTAGTATTATTACTTATATTACTAAAGAGACTAATTATCTAGTCTATATTACGTAGTGTTAGGCCTTTGCTATTATATACGCCTAAAGTACTATTATTATATTAGTACCTTAGTAGTATCTATAAATCTAGTAATAGCTAAGTTATATAGATAACTTTACTATCTTTACTAAAGAGCTTATAATCTAGAGTAGTTATGTTAAAAGATAATATTAACTTATTATAATAGATAATTACTATTATAATTAATAAGCCTCTTAGTATAGAGTAGAGTATAAAATTAGTTATCTAATAAGCTATATTAGTGCTAGGTCTATAACTAGTATTACTTTTATCTCTAGCCTTTATTCCTAGAGAGTATATTTACTAAGAGTAAGACTAAGTTATAATATCTATTCTAGGAGTTAATAATAGCTATAATTAAGACAAAGTAACTTGTTATAATACTCTTATAAGTATTATACTATAGTTCTTCTACTTAAGAGTAGTTTATAATAGGCTATAGTATCTCTTCTAGATAGAATATATAGTATATTTACGTTATTAGAAACTTTTTACTAAAGGTTTACTAGATACTTTATTAACCTAATTAGCTTTATTTTAGAGTTTACTACTACTACCTTTTTTATTTATTTTACGTCTATTTAAATCTATATTAATATATTAATTACTCTCTATTTCTTTAAGAAGAGAAGTAGATAGTCTTAGAGAATAGAGTAGCTTTTTAACCCTTTTCTAAGTATATACGCTATTATTACTATTCTCTTTACTAATATTATTTAGGGGCGAGACTAGATTTCTAGCTTTACTACTATTACTACTACTATTAAAAGAGCTAAGACTAGGCTTACTACTAGCTCTAGAATAGGAATATAAGCTACTAGGAGTTAGTAAAAGTATTAGCTTAGGTATAGGTATATAATTAAGTATAAGGCTTTCTACTTATTATTTAGATAGCCTTCTCTACTTTAGTAAATAAGAGTCTTTTAACTCTAGTTCTAATATAATATTTAGTACTTCTACTAAAGAGATTATTATATTATTAAATAAATAGTATATTTGTTTACGTATTAATAGTAATCTACTTATTACTTTAATGTTAAAGAGTAGTTTATCCTCTACTAGTAATAATTCTTTTAAAGATATTAAAATAGGCTCCTTAACTAGTATTAGAATACTACTTACTATAGTAAATACTATCTATACCCTCTATAGAGAGGGCGCGTATACTAGCTACGCTAAGATAGCTATACTACTTAGTATAGAATTCTTTAGTTCTAATAGCTACGTAGTAGCTATTCTCTTAATAGTCTAATACTCTATTACTAGGCTTAACTTATATTGTACTATAGTACTCTTTAGCTATATTACTCTCTAAAATTAAAGAAAATTCTATTAAGAATTAGTAAGTTAGTACTATAATCTACTTATACGCTTACCTAGACTACTTCTATTAAATAACTTGTTTAGAACTAAGTTTATCTTTATAATACTTAAATCGTAGTTTATTTCTTTATTAAGTAATTTCTAGTTAGATTAGTAATACTCTAGCTTCTCTAATTTAGAGGTAGTACTAAAGCTACTAACTACGTCTATACCTTTATATTAGGTTCTATTAGCTTATAACTATTAATAGGTAGGTATTACTATAATCTAGTAAACTAGAAGCGTCTACTCTAAATAGAGTAGATACTCCTAAGTTAAGAGAGCTTAGTATATTTAAATCTAGTATTAGGAAATCGTTAATATAGAGCTAGTTTCTACTATCTTTAGAGGAAGTAACTCCTAAATAGCTATACTCTACTATCTTAGTTGTAGCTATTAAATTAGCGTTAGATTTTAGCTTAGGCTTAGGTACTAGGAGAACGTATAGAATAATTTTTAAGGAAGCTATTTTAATATAGTAATCTACTTCTCTAGCTATAAAGAGTTTAAAAGAAGTAGCTCTCTTTCTAGACTAAGTACTACTTTATATATTGTAGTTAATACTACTACTAGAAATAAAGATTATAAAGAACTTATATAAATACTATAACTATTATAGAAATAGTTATAGTAAGTAGTATAAAAGTATTATCTATAGAGAGAACGCGTAAACTTAAAGTAGATTAGTATTAGCGTCTCTAAAATAGCTACGTATTACTCTCTTAAGTAGCGTAAGTAGTATTATTATATTAAGAGTTAGCCTAGCTTATCTAATAATTAGCTACTAATTAGTTATTATAACCTAGCTATACGTACCTTTTAGCTATTAAAGGATCTATATTACTTTAAATAAAACTACTAATTACTAACTTCTTTAATTATTAACTACTATCTTACGTAAGACTAGCCTATACTAGATAACGTATAAATATACAACTATTACTAAAGGTACTCTATACTATCTAGTAATTAGACTTTAAGGCTTCTTTTACCTTTTATAGTACGCTAAGGCTATCTCTAAGCTATTAGCTACTAGCTTCTAGGTATTAGGCTCTTACTAGTTATATTACTATATTATAGTAACACTATATAACTTATACAAGGTAGAGTATCTTACTAAAGCTATAGTATTAATATAGACTCTAGAATAGCCTAAATTAATATATTATATAAGTAAATAACTATATTACTACCTAAAGGATTAGTCTAGCGTATTTAACTAGAAGAGTAGGGCGTATTATAAGTATACTAGATTTAAAATAATAGGATAAGAGCTACGTATTTGTTTACTTAAAATAGGAATAGAAAAAAGTATAGTAAATACTATTAGTAAGTCTAGAGTAAGAGAAAGAGGAGTTACAAGACTATATATACTAGTATAGCTATACTATAAGTAGTAAGCTTTACTCTTTAACTATAGCTACTACTAACGTAAAGTAAGTAAATATCTTATAAGAAAAGAGAGAGAGTTTATAATAATAGTAGAGAGAGGGTCTTTTATAATAGACGTTAAAGTTAATTACTAGTTTAAGTATAGCGCGTAAGCTATAAGCGAGGCCTAGATTACCTAAATAGAGTATATCTATTTCCTAATATAAGCTTACTATCTAATTGTTTACTATATAAATTATTTTATACTAAATTCTTAATTTTAGTCTTTATTTAAATTATAATATTAAGAATAGTATATTCTATTTTATTTTCTATAATAGTTATTTAAACTATAATATATATTTAGAAATACTTTTATATTATATAAGCTTCTTAAGATTCTTTTTAGCTTATTAAGTAATATCTATATATTTAAATACTTCTCTTATTTATTTTATAAAGTATTTATAACTTCTAAAAATAGCTTTTATTTTATTTTTCTATATTCCTAGAGTATATATTATATAGTCTATCTAGTAAGGTTTAAACTATCTTATTATATCTTCTTTTAAGTATATTCTAATATATCTTACCTTCTTTTCTTTAGTATTAAAGTATAGTACTTATATATTAATCTAGAGCTATACTATAGCTATAAAAAGTCTTAGTTTCTTTCTTATTCTATTAAACTTTTTAAGTACTAGTATCTTAAGTAGTTTCTTTATTATACTTATTTCTAGTCTCTAAGTAATCTATTCTATCTAGTTTTATCTTATTATAATAACTTTAATCTAGAGTTTATTTTACTTATTATAGTTTTATAGTTCTTTATTCTATATTTCTAAAGTATTATATACTAGCTTTATATCTTCTTTTTTAGATATTAAGTTATTTAAGTATTTTTTAACTATATTCTATATAGTATTATCTAATTTATAGCTATATAGAAGTACTATACTTTTTTTTCTAGTTAAACTTTCTACTATTATATTAGCTTAGACTATATACTACTTATACTTTACTTCTCTAATAACTAAATTAGTAAAGTATAACGTAGTCTCCTATTATTAACTATAAGTAACTACTTTAGGTATTAGTAAATTAGAAGTTAATAGTAAAAGTTTATATTATAATTAAGTAATAGGCTATAAATAATAGAATAATTCTTATAATATTAAGTATTATTACTTATAGTTAATAATTAAATTACTAATATTATCTTAATAATATATAATCCTTTAACTATATACTTCTACTAATCTATTTATATAACTATATAGATTACTCTAATCTATTTTATATATTTATAGATTACTTTATATCTTATGTATTTAGATTATAGTCTACTTATAAATCTAGATTATTACTTTACTTATATTATATTTTATTAGCGCTTAAGTTAAAACTAATTAGTTCTATCTTAATTTCTCTTATTATACTTATAATAAAGAAAGTACTAAAAGTATAAGCTAAACTTTTAAAAAAAGTAGTATAAAGTAAAAAATAGTAATATATAATACTTTATTAAACTTTTTATTATAAAGATAACTACTATATATACTTTTTAAGTAAGTAAAAAGTAAGATAGTATCTATATAAAAAATTAAAAGTAGTAGTAATAAAAAAATAAACTTAAGTATAGCTTAAAGAAATAAAACTTATAATAGACTTACTAATAAAAGAATTAGAAAGAAAAGACCTTTAAACTCTATTAATCTCTACTAAAAGATTAGTAGAAAATAAGAAGACTACTATAGTTACTTCTAAAGAATAATAAAGTAATAAAAGAGAAGTTAATATAAAAAGTATAAAGTATACCTAGTTAGATATATAAAGCTATAATAGTTATATAATAATAGGTATAGTAAAATAAAACTAAGAATAGAAGTTTATTTAAAAATACTTACTAGCTATAAGTATAAAAGAAGTATATAAAGACTAGAAAATATATAATTCTAAAAATATAAAGTTTATAGAATTCTAATAATAGATAAAGGAATATATAGTTATAGTAAGAAGAATACTTATATAAAGAAAGTAGTAGTTTTTTACTAAAAGTATATAATAAATTAATAAAGCTTATATACTAAAAGTATTAATAGTATACTATATCTTAATAGAGAAAATATATTATAATAGTAATAGAAGAACTATAGATAGAACTAATTAGTCTTATATTAAATAACTTAGACTTATATAATCTAGAAGAATATAAACTTAATTAGGAGACTATATATAACTAGGACACTTAGAGTAATCTATAATCTATAGACTTTTAGTATCTATAGATTATAGATTAAAGTAATCTATAATCTATTAGTCTTAGTAACTATAGATTAATAGATTATATTAAGTATATAGTTAGGAATAATACGTATTATTAGAATAGTATTAGTAATCTAATCTCTTAACTATAGAGCGCTAATACAAGATAGTTATAAAATATCTTCTATTATTCTTAGTTTATTGTAGATTATAATACGAGCTTTTAATATTACCTCTTAATTTACTAATACTTTAATTAGGTACTAAGAAGTTAACCCTAGTAATACCTATAACACCTTGCTAATTTAGTTATTATAAGAAGTAAAGCGTAAGTAGCGTATAGTCTAGCTAATATAATAGTAAAAAGTTTAATAAGTAAAGCCTTTAGGAGTAGCTATAAGTCTAATAGTACTATATAGAAAATAATTAAGGAATATATTAATAAACTAATAAATAATAAAGAAGATATAAAAATAGTAATTAAAGCCTTAGAAACGTAAAACAAAGAACTCTAAGACTATATAAAATAGAATAAGGTATAGATTAAAGCTATTATTAAAGGATAGAACTAGATAGAACTAATTACTTAATAACTAGAAACAAGTATAACAAAGAAGCTACCTAAGATACCTATCCTTAGAAAGTTTAATAAAATAAGGGAAGAACTAAGACCTTTTATAGTATTAGTATAACTCTAGATAAATATATAAGTACTATACTTTAATATAAAAGAAAAGAAAGTAATCTATATTAGAATATACTTTAAGAAGGATATAATAAGATAGTTTAAACTTTACTAGATAGACTATATAATATACGCTCTAATATACTAAAAAGATAAAACTAGAGCTATTTTTAGAAGCTATAAATACTTTACTAGATAAATAAGAGTAGTATTTAAAGATATAGATATTACCTAATAAGCTAAAGAAAAACTTAAAAGACTTATATAATAAAATAGTATACTAGAGTATATATTATAGTTTAAATAACTATTATAAAATATAGAATAGAATAAGTTAGCTCTTATATTATAATTTAAATAAAGACTAAGTAAGAGAATCTAATATAAGATAATCTATATAGAGAAACCTAGGACACTAGAAGCCCTAAAGTAGTAAGTAATCTAAATTAATAATAATCTTTAAGAATAGAAAAAGAATAAGTATAGTAGTTAAAATAGAAACTAAGACGCTAAAGATCTTATAATCTTTAACGTAAATAAAGATAAGAAAAAAAGAAAGAATAAAGACTTTACGTACTTTAACTATAGTAAAAAAAGCTACTACGTAAAAGACTATTAATTATAAAAGAAGAAGGATATAATATACTATAAATATAGTAAACTAAGATACTTTATAAATAATTATAAAAGTAAAGACTATAAAGAAGATAAAGAAACTTAGTTAAAGATAATAGAGAAGAAGAAAAAAGTACTATAAGTATAAGATAAACCTTAGAAGAAAGTAGTAGAGAGTAAAGAAATATAATATATAATACTCTATTAGACCTTTTGTTATAAAGATAACTACTATATATATCTTTCTAGTAAATAGAGAGTAAGATATTTCTTATAGTAAAAAAATAAAGTAGTAGTAATAAAAAAAAGAATAAAAGTATAGCTAGAAGAAATAGTATATATAATAAACCTACTAATAGAAGACTTAGAGAGGGAAGAGCTCTTAGTACTATTAATCTAAGCTAAAGGACTAGTACTAAATAAAGAGACTACTATAGCTTCCTCTAAAAGACTATAAAAAAGTAAGAAGTAAGTTAGTATAAAAAGTATAAAGTATACCTAGCTAAAGATATATAGTTATAATAGCTATATAATAATAGATATAGAGAAATAAAATAAAGAATAGAAGTTTATTTAGAAATACTTATTAGTTATAAGTATAAAGGAAGCGTATAAAGACTAGAAAGAATATAATCTTAAAGAAATAAAGTTTATACTATTTTAAGAATAGATAAAGTAGTATATAGTTATAGTAGAAAAAATACCTATATAAAAAGAGTAGTAGTACTTTATAAGAGAAACGTAATAGATTAATAAAGCCTATATACTAAGAGTACTAGTAATATACTATACTCTAATAATAGATATACCTAGAAAAGATAAGTACTAAAAAGGGGATAACAAGATAATAGATCTAAAACATCTAGTAAATTTTAAAGTATTATAGATATTATACCTAGATAAAAATTACGTTATATATAAGAACCCTAAAGTAAATAACAAAGTATAGCTTATAAAAAGAAAAAGCTATAATTATATAAGAGTAATTCTAGTAGAAGATATCTTAGGATAGAAAATTATACCTAAAGAAGGTTACGTAGTAGTAAGACCTAAACTAAAGCTATCTAAAAAATACGTCCTAAGAGGACTATAGTATAAATTTACGTATAATAAATATCTAAAATATAAAGAATATAAACTTAGAGTAAGGTTATAGCTTTAGAAAGATAGATAATTTATAAAAATACCTAAGTAAGAAAAACTAAAAGGTATAGGAGGCCTATATATTATAAAGATAAGTACTTATTAAGAGAAGAAAGTATAATTAATAATTAATAGTAGAGCTATAAGAAACTTTATATCTAAGAAGTTTATAGAAGTATAAGGAATACGTTATATAATAAAGAAGTACTCTTAATAACTAAGTATAATTAAAGGAAAACTATTCTAGAAACTAATTAGGTTTAAAACAATCTCTTCTACGCTTAAACTAGAAAAAATAATAATTAGAAATATAGTTATAGATATAATAATAATTAATAATAAATAAGATATAATACTAGGAATACTATAGTTATAGATAACTAACCTATATATTAATTAGAGAATAGGATAAATTAGCTACTATAGAATAGATAAGCTAAGAGCTAATATTAGTATATATAAAAGAGAATTCCTAGAAGAATATAAGAAATAAGAGAAATAGCTTATAGAACCTAAAGACTATCTTCTAGAATATTAGCTATAGAACTTAGTAATAGAGATAAAAGAAGATAAGAATATAAGATAAAGCCTAGTCTATAAAAAGATAGAAGAAGAATTAAATATTAAATAAATATTTATTAAAAACGTACTTAAGAAAAGATAGATATAAGAATCTAAGTCCTTAGTAGTATATAGACTTATATTTATAGATAAAAAAAGAATAAGTAATAAGAGACTATACGTAGACTTTAGAAAAACTAACGCAATTATAAACAAGAACTAATATCTTTTACTATAAATAGATATAATATAAAGTAGACTATGAAAAGTAAAAATCTTTATAAAACTAGATATCTAGAACGCTTACTACTAGATTAAGATTAAAGAAGGCTATAAATAGAAAATAGTATTTAGAACGTAGTATAGACTATATAAATATTTAGTTATACTATTTAGCTTAATAAACGCACTAGTAGCTTTCTAAGAAAGAATTAATATAGTACTAAGAGAGTACTTAGACGTATTTATATTTATATACCTAGATAATATCCTTATATTCTTAGAAATAGAAGAAGAATACGTATAATATATATATAAAGTACTAGAAAAACTAGTAGAAAGTAAATTATTTCTTAAGATAAGAAAATATAAATTCTATATAAAAGAGATAGATTTCCTTAGATTTATTATTAAACTAAGAAAAATTAAAATAGACTTAGAAAAGATTAACTCGATTAATAAATAGCTAATACCTAAGAACCTAAGAGAAATATAATAATTCTATAGCCTAGCTAACTTCTATAGAAAGTTAATAGTAATATTATAATAGTAATAAGAGAACTTTAGATAGAACTAATTAGCTTAATAATAGAAAGATTAGACTATTATAATAATAAGGACCTAGGGCTAGATTAGGAGACTATACATAATTAGGATACGTAAAGTAATCTATAATCTATAGATTCTTAGTAATAATAGATTATAGATTAGAGTAATTCGCGATCTATTACCTTTAGTAGTAATAGATTAACAAATTACTATAAGTATATAGGTAGTAGTAAATGCGTATTATTAAAGATAGTATTAGTAATTTAATCCTTTAACTATAGAACGCTAATATAAGATAGTTACAAAATATCTTCTATTATTATAGTTATTATAGATTACTCTATAAACTTTTAATATTAACTTATAATTTACTAATAACTTTTTAGGTACTAAGAAGTTAACCCTAGTAATATACCTATAACACCTTACTAATTTAGTTATTATAAGAAGTAAAGTATAAGTAGCGCGTAGTCTAGCTAATATAATAGTAATAAGTTTAACTAGTAAAGCACCTAGGAGTAGTTATAAGTTAGATAGTACTATATAGGAAATAATTAAAGAATATATTAATAAACTAATAGATAAAAAAGAAGATATAAAAATAGTAATTAACGTATTAGAAATATAGAATAAAGAACTACAAGACTACTTAAAGTAAAATAAAGTATAGATTAAAGCTATTATAGAAGAATAGAACTAGATAGAACTAATTACTTAATAACTAAAAATAAGTACAATAAAGAAACTACTTAAGATACCTATCTTTAAGAAGTTTAATAGAATAAAGGAGAAACTAAGACCTTTTATAGCTTTAGTATAACTCTAAATAGATATATAAGTACTATACTTTAATGTAGAAGAAAAAAAAGTTATATATATTAGACTATACCTTAAAGAAGACGTAATAAGATAGTATAAGCCTTACTAGATAGATTATACAATATATTTACTAATAACCTAGAAGGATAAAACTAGAGCTATTTTTAGAAGTTATAAATACTTTACTAAATAAATAAGAGTAGTATTTAGAGATATAGATATTACTAAATAAGCTAAAGGGAAACTTAAAAAACTTATATAATAGAAGAGTATACCTAAGTATATATTATAGTTTAAATAACTATTATAAAATATAGAATAAAATAAATTAGCTCTTATATTACGATTTAAATAAAGACTAAATAAGAAAATCTAATACGAGATAATTTATATAGAAAAACCTAGAATACTAGAAGCTCTAAAGTAATAAGTAATCTAAATTAATAATAATCTTTAAGAATAGAAAAACAACAAGTATAGTAACTAAACTAGAAACTAAGATACTAGAGATCCTATAATCCTTAATATAAACAAAGATAAAAAGAAGAAGAAGAATAAAAACTTTATATACTTTAACTATAGTAAGAAAAGTTACTATATAAAAGACTACTAATTATAAAAGAAGAAAGATATAGTATACTATAAATATAGAAAACTAAGATACTTTATAAAGAATTATAGAAGTAAAGACTTAAAAAAAGAAACTTAGTTAAAAATAATAGAGAAAAAGAAGGAAGTACTATAAGTATAAGCTAAACCTAAAGAGAAAGTAGCTAAAAGTAAAGAAATATAGTATATAATATTTTATTAGACCTTTTATTATAAAGATAACTATAATATATACTTTTCTAGTAAGTAAAGAGTAAGATACTTCTTATAATAAAGAAATAGAGTAGTAGTAATAAAAGAAAAAATAAAAGTATAGCTAGAAGAAATAGTATATATAATAGACTTACTAATAGAAGACTTAGAAGAGGAAAAACCCTAGACTCTATTAATCTAGGCTAAAAGACTAGTACTAAATAAAGAGACTACTATAGCTTCCTCTAAAAGACTATAAGAAAGTAAGAGATAAATTAGTATAAGAGATATAGAGTATACTTAGCTAAAAATATATAGCTATAATAGCTATATAATAATAGATATAGAGAAATAAAATAAAAAATAGAAGTTTATTTAGAAATACTTACTAGTTATAAGTATAGAGGAAGTGTACAAAAACTAGAAAGAACGTAATCCTAGAAAAATAAAGTTTACGCCCTTTTAAGAATAGATAAACTAGTATATAGTTATAGTAAGAAGAATACCTATATAAAGAGAATAGTAATACTTTATAAGAAAAACGCGATAAATTAATAAAGCCTATATACTAAGAGTACTAGTAGTATACTATATCCTAATAATAGAGATACTTAGTAGAGATAAGTACTAGAAAGGAGATAATAAAATAATAGATCTAAAATATCTAGTATACTTTAAAGTATTATAGATATTATACCTAGATAAGGACTATATTATATATAGAAACCCTAAAGTAAATAATAGTATATAGCCTTTAAAGAAGAAAAGCTATAACTATATAAGAGTAATCTTAGTAGAAGATATCTAAGAATAGAAAATAATCCTAGAAGATAGATACGTAGTAATAAGACCTAGTCTAAAACTATCTAAAAAATACGTCCTAAGAGGACTATAGTATAAATATATATATAATAAATATCTAAAATACAAAGAATATAAACTTAAAGTAAAGCTATAACTTTAGAAAGATAGATAATTTATAAAACTACTTAAATAAAAATAACTAGAAGGTATAAAAGGCTTATATATTATAAAGATAGGTACTTACTAAAGAAAGAAAGTATAATTAATAATTAATAGTAGAGCTATAAGAAACTTTATATTTAAGAAGTTTATAGAAATATAAGGAATATATTATATAATAAAGAAATATCCTTAATAATTAAGTACAATTAAAAGAAAACTATTCTAAGAACTACTTAGGTTTAAAATAGTTTTCTCTATACTTAAACTAGAAGAGATAATAATAAAAAATATAGTTATAGATATAATAATAATTAATAATAAATAAGATATAAAACTAAGAATACTATAGTTATAAATAACTAACCTATATATTAATTAGAGAATAGGAGAGATTAATTATTATAGAATAAAAATATTAAAGGCTAATATAAACATATATAAAAGAGAGTTTCTAGAAGAATATAAGAAATAAGAGAAATAGCTTATAGAGCTAGAAGACTACCTTCTAGAATATTAGCTATAGGACTTAGTAATAGAAATAGAAGAGGGAAAAAACGTTAGATAGAGCCTAGTCTATAGAAAAATAGAGGAAAAATCTAAGATTAAATAAATATTTATTAAAAACGTAATTAAAAAGAGATAGATATAAGAATCTAAATCCTTAGTAGTATATATACTTATATTTATAGATAAAAAGGGAATAAGTAATAAAAGGCTCTATATAGACTTTAGGAAAACTAATATAGTTATAAATAAAAACTAATACCTTTTACTATAAATAGATAAAATATAAGCTAGACTAAAGAAAGTAAAAATCTTTACAAAACTAGATATCTAAAACGCTTACTACTAGATTAGAATTAAAGAAGGTAATAAATAGAAAATAGCGTTTAGAATATAATAAGAGCTATATAAATATTTAGTTATACTATTTAGGTTAATAAATGCGCTTACTACGTTCTAAGAAAGAATTAATATAGTACTAAAAGAGTACTTAGATATATTTATATTTATATACTTAGATAATATCTTTATATTCTTAGAAATAGAAGAAGAATACGTATAATACGTATACAAAGTACTAGAAAAGCTAGTAGAAAATAAATTATTTCTTAAAATAAGAAAATGTAAATTCTATATAAAAGAAATAGATTTCTTTAGATTTATTATAGAACTAAGAAGAATTAAGATTAATCTAGAAAAGATTAAGTCTATTAATAAATAGCTAAAACTAAGAAACCTAAAAGAAGTATAATAGTTCTATAGACTAGTAAACTTTTATAGGAAGTTAATAATAAGATAATCTAAAGATATAAAACTAATAATAAGACTTATAAAGAAAGATATACTATTTAAATAGATAAAAGAATATAATAAAGTATTTAATAAGATTAAGAGAAAGTTTATAGAAAACCTAGTTATTAGAATATATAACCTAGACCTACTAGTAATAGTAAAAATAGATATATCTAACTTAGTCTATAGAATAGTACTAATATAAGAAGATTTAAGGACTAAATAAGAATACTTAGTTAAATACTTTTCTAAGAAAATAAAGTAAGTAGAACTTAACTACCTAATTTATAATAAAGAGATACTAGTAATATATAAAGTATTTAAATAATAGAGAGTATACTTATAAGAAGTAAAATACTATATAAAGGTCTATATAAACTATAAGAATCTTATAAGATTTATACTAAATAAAGAACTATTATAATAATATATAAGATAGTAGGAGTTCTTATTAATATTTAATATAGAAATTATATATATAAAAAAGAAAGATAACTAATTTATAGACGCTCTTAGTAGAAGACTAGACTTATAAGAAGAAGTAAGCGCTACTAGTATAGTTCTAGTTAAGAATAAAGTAAGATACTTAATCTTAAATATACCTAAAATAGCTACTACACTTAAAAGAATAAGTAGCGAGCTAGATAAATAGATTTAGAAAATAACGTAGGAAGTATCTAAAGAAATAAAAAAACTAAAAATCTAAGAAGGATTTATAAAAGCTTATAGAAGAATATATATTCTAGAAAAAATTTAAAGAGAATTTATACAATAATTCTATAAGCTACTAGTATATAGATACTAAGAAACTAAGAAAATACTAAATAGACTATTAAGAGATTATTATATCCTAAAAGTAAGATAACTAGTAGAAGAAGTACTAAGAGACTATATAGAGTATTATAGAAATAAGTATAATAGATACGTACTATATAGAATACTATAACTAGCTAAAGTACTAGAATAACTCTAGAAAATAATAATAATAGACTTTATTACAAAGCTACTTAAGTTAAAAGACCTAATAATAAGAGTAGAATATAATAGAATACTTATAATAGTAGATAAACTTATAAAGTATATATACTTTAGACTATATAAAGAAAAAAGTAAGATAGAAGTTACTATATACTAGGTCCTAGGAACTATAATAAGCTAGTATAGTATTCTAGATAAGATTATTATAGATAGAGATATATAATTTATATTAAAACTATAGAGAATAATAATAGTATAATTAGGAATATAATATTAAATATTAATAGCGTATTATCTACTAATAAATAGATAATTAGAACGTATAAACTAGATAGTAGAATAATACCTAAGATACTACCTTAACTATAACTAAAATAACTAGGTATAGTTACTACTTATAGTATAATTAGCATATAATAGTGTAAAGAATATAGTAATAAGAGTATTACTCTTCTTTATAAACTATAGATTTAATCCTAATATATATTAGATACTAAGAAATATAGAATCTTAGTCTCTAAGAAGAGAAAACTTTATAAATAGACTAAAAGAAATATATAACTAACTAAGATAGGATACTAAGTTCCTATATAATTAAATAGTAAAGTACTATAATAAAAAATATAAAGAAAGACCTTAATTTAAAGAGAAAGAAAAAGTATAGCTAATTTAAAGAAATATTAAGAGTAAAAGACTTAGCTTAAAACTAGATTATATAAAAATAAGAATATATAAAATTAAAGAGAAAGTTATACTAGTTATATTTAAATTAAAGCTACTAAATAAACTAAAGATACACCTAACTTTCTATATAGTACTACTTAAAATAGTACTATAAAACGCGAAGCTACTAGTATATAAAGTAGATATATATAGAGAATAAGACAAATAAGAAGTTAAAAAAATCTTAGTATATTAGTTTTATAATAGTAGAAACTACTACTTAGTAAAATAGATAGAAACTAATAAAAAAGGATAACTATAGGAAAACTTATAGGAATCTAAAAATAACCTTAACTACCCTAAGAAACTAGAGGAGTACTAAAGTTAAAACCTTCTAGATTACCTTGTAGTAAACTAAGAAAATTTACAATACTACTAATAAATAGAGAGATAATAGGAGCGCTTAATAAAGTAAAAACTAGAGCTACCTTAACTATATTATCTAAATCTAACTTAGCCTCTATCGTATAAGACTATTTAGATAACTTAGTATTATTATAAGCCTTTAGCTTATAAAGACGCTTAATATAAGAATAAAGCTTTACTAGCTTATAAAGAGTTAACTTACACTTAGCTTTAGCTATAGTAAGCTATAATAATAGTTTCTCTTAAGCCTTATTAATAGCTCGCCCTATATAATTTAGTAGATAGAGATTATATAGAGCTTAAATACGTACACTTTATATATAAAATACCTAAAGAAATATACTTATACTAGATATTAGCTAGAATATACTTATTATAATACTTACTATCCTTTAAAGATAAAAGGTATAAAAGACCTAATAAAGCGTAATAATAATAAAGAAATATTTTAACATTATTATAAATAATACAAGCTATAAGAAGAAGCTTATTATACTAAGAATAAGATAATATAGAGAGTAATAAAGAACTAGTAATTAATAAAGAAACTAGATAATTAACCTTAGCCCTAGAATAGATAAACAAGAACTATTCTAAAAGAGTAGATAGTATTACAACTATAATAAAAGATAATTAGATAGAGCTAATTAGCTTTACTATAGAAGATAACAACGTATATAATCTATAGGAGAATAACACTTAATTATATAACTAGCTATAATATAGATATATAATAAATTTATAAATTTATAATCTTAGTAAATATAAAGTTATAAAGCTAATACGTAATAAATTTGTAAATTTACGATCTTAGTAAATATAAAGTTACAAAGTTACTAAGAAAACTTAAGTATATAATTAGTAGAGATAAATATTATTAGGATAGTATTAGTAATCTAATCTCTAACCTAGAACGCTAATACTTAATATTATACACATAAATTAACTATTATTTATAGTTATTACTAACAACTATATAAACTTTTATTATTACCTTTTAATTTACTAATAACCTAATAGGTTATTAAGTAGTTAACTTAAGTAACTACGTTACAATTATAATAAAAAGTCTAGTTAAGTATTATATATTAAATTTCTCTACTCTTAGCTACTTTCTCTTAAAGTTTAGCTTATACTTCTAGTATCTTCTTCTTATTTTTAGTTATTTTTAACTAAGTTTCTTTTCTAAGATTCTTACTTCTTTAATCTTTTATAAAGTATCCTAGTTTCCTATATTTATAATATACTATATCTTTTTTCTTTAATTAGTAGTTTTTTATATAGTAGCCTATCTTACTATAGTTAAAGTACGTAAAGTCTTTATTCTTCTTTCTCTTTCTATCCTTATTAGCATTAAGGATTATAAGATCTCTAGTATCTTAGTCTCTAGATTACCCTCTATACTTATTTTTCTTCTATTCTTAGAAGTTATTATCTATCTATATTACCTATTATTTTAGAGCTTCTAGTATCCTTAGTTTTTCTATATAGATTATTTTGTATTAGATTCTTAAGTTTAGTTATTACTTAAACTATAATATTAAAGCTACCTTGTTCTATTCTATATTTTATTATAGTTGCTTAAACTTTAATATATACTCTAGAATACTCTTATTCTACGTATATCTTTTTAGTTTTTCTTTAGCTTATTAAGTAATATCTATATCCCTAAATACTACTCTTATTTGTTTACTAAAGTATTCATAACTTCTAAAGATAGCTCTTGTTTTATCTTTCTATACTATTAGAGTATTTATTGTATAGTTTATCTAGTAAGGTTTAAACTATCTTATTATATCCTCTTTAAGGTATATTCCTATATATACTACCTTTTTATCTTCTATATTAAAGTGTAGTACTTATATATTAATCTAAAGTTATACTAAAGCTATAAAAGGTTTTAGTTTCTCTCTTATTTTATTAAACTTCTCTAGTACTAGTATTTTAGGTAGTTTCTTTATCGCACTTATTTCTAGTCTTTAAGTAATTAGCTCTATCTAGTTTTATCCTACTATAATAGCTTTAATCTAAGAATTATTCTATTTTACGTAGTCTTGTAGTTCTTTATTCTATACTTCTAGGGTATTAATTACTATATTTATATCTTCTTTTTTAGAGATTAATTTGTTTAAGTAATTCTTAATTACTTAAATATCTATTACATCTAAGCTATATAAGCTTCGGAGTACCTTACCTCCTTTTATAGTTAAACTTTCTACTATTGTATTAGCTAGACTATACGCTTATATACGCTTTACTTCTTCTAATAACTAAATTAGTAAGGTATAATAGGGTCTCTAAAGTCGACTTTCTTTATAACCTATTAGGGTATTAGTAGATTAGTAGTTAATAACAAAAGTTTATATTATAATTAAGTAATAACTATAACAATAGTTAATTTATGTGTACAATATTAAGTATTAGTGTTCTTAGTTAAAAATTAGATTACTAATACTATCCTAACAATACGTATTACTAATAACTATATACTTATAATACTAGAGCGGCTTTACAACTTCGTATTTACTAAGATTACGAATTTACAAATTTATTACGTATTAGCTTCGTAACTTTATATTTGCTAAGATTGTAAATTTATAAATTTATTATATATTATAGTTATAGTTAGCTTCCTAATTAGGTGCGTTAGCTTATAAGTTATATACGTTGTTATCTTCTATTATAGGACTAATTAGTTCTATCTAGTATTCTCTTATTATATCTATAACATTAGTCTATAGAAAAACAAAAGAAGAGTCTAAAATTAAATAAGTGTTTATATAGAACGTAAGAAGAAAAAGATAGATATAAGAATCTTAATCTTTAGTAGTATATAGACTTATATTTAAAGATAAAAAAGAAATAGATAATAAAAAGCTTTATATAGATTTTATAAATAAAAACTAATACTCTTTACTACGTATAGATAAAATATAAAATAAGCTATAAAGAGTAAAAATCTTTATAAAAGTAGATATCTAGAATGCCTACTATTAGATAAGAATTAAGAAAAGTAATAAGTAGAAAATATATTTAAATATATAGTTATACTTTTTAGATTAATAAACGTACTAGTAGTATTCTAAAAGAGAATTAATATAGTCTTAAGAAAGTACCTAGACGTATTTATATTTATATACTAAGATAATATTCTTATATTCTTAGAACTAGAAGAGGAGTATATATAATATATATACAAGGTGCTAGAGAAACTAGTAGAAAATAAACTATTTCTTAAGATAAGAAAATATAAATTATAAATAAAAGAAATAGACTTCCTTAAGTTTATTATAAAACTAGGAAAAATAAAGGTTAACTTAGGAAAGATTAAGTTAATTAAAGAATAGCTAATACTAAAGAACTTATAAAAAGTATAGTAGTTTTATAAGCTAGTAAACTTTTATAGAAAACTAATAGTAAGATAGTTTAAATATATAAAGCTATTAACTAGACTTATAAAAAAAGATACGCTATTTAAATAGATAAAAGAATATAATAGAGTATTTAACTAGATTAAAAAGAAGTTTATAGAAAACCTAGTTATTAGAATATATAACTTAGAACTACTAGTAGTAGTAAAAATAGACGTATCTAACTTAGTTTATAAAATAGTACTAATATAAAAAGACCTAAGAACTAAGTAAAAATACTTAGTTAAATATTTCTTTAAGAGGATAAAGCTAGTAGAGCTTAACAACTTAATTTATAATAAAGAAATACTAGTAATCTATAAAGTATTTAAATAATAGAGAGTATACTTATAAAAAGTAAAATATAAGATAAAAGTCTATATAGACTATAAGAATCTTATAGAATTTATAATAAATAAGGATCTATTATAATACTATACTAGATAGTAAGAATTTTTTTTAATATTCGAATTTAAAGTTATATATATAAAAAGAAAAGATAACTAGTTAGTAGATACTTTAAGTAGAAGACTAGATTTATAGAATAAAGTAAATACTACTAGTATAGTTCTATTTAAAAATAATAAAAGAAACTTAGTCTTAAATAAACCTAAAATACCTATAATACTTAAGAGAAAGAGTAATAAGCTAGATAAATAGATTTAGATAAAAATAATAAAAACTTAAAAAGAAATAGAAAAACTAGAAATCTAAGATAGATTTATAAAAGCTTATAGAAGAATATATATTTAAAGTAAGATTTAGAGAGAATTTATATAATAGTTCTATAAACTACTAGTGTAATAGGTCTCCTGTTGTTAACTATAGGTGCCTGTCTATAGAGTTAGTAGATTAAGAGATAATAACAAAGCTTAGGTTAGGATCTACAATAACTATAAATAATAAAAGATATTTCGCAACTATCTTGTATTAGCGTTCTATAGTTAAAGGATTAAATTGCTAATACTATCCTAATAATACGCATTACTACTAACTATATACCTATACTTCTTAGCTAGCTTTATACTTTGTGTTTACTAAGATCGCAAATTGCGAATTTATTACGTGTACGAATTTATACTTTGTGTTTACTAAGATCGCGAATTATAAATTTATTACGTGTCTCTATTATAATTAGCTTCCTAGTTAAGTTTATTACCCTATAAGTCGTATATGTTGTTGTTATCTATAGTAGGGCTAATTAGTTTAAATTAGTTTTCCCTTGTTATAACTATAACACTATTCCCCTCTCTAGGTAAGTTCTTATTTCTCTACCTTAGGCCTAAGGTTATTAGTCTAGTTTCTTTATTTATTTCTAATTCTTTATTATTCTCTATATCTTCGCGTTCTAACTATAATAAACTTCTTCTTATTACTCGTGTTACTTATAATAAGGTTAAAATATTTCTTTATTCTTATTATACTTGCCTAAAGCTTATATATCTTATATCTTTAAAAGATAGTAAATACTATAGTAAGTGTATTCTAGCTAATATTTAATATAAGTATACGCTATCTAGTGTTTCTCTTATAGAGTATAAGTGTTTAATTTCTATATAGTTTTTTCTTACTAAGTTATATAGGGCGAGCTGTTAACTAGGCTTAAGAGATACTATTATTATAGCTTATAGTAGCTAAGGCTAAGCGTAAGCTAACTCTTTATAAGCTAGTAGATCTGTATTCTTATATTAAGTATCTTTATAAGATAAAAGCTTATAATAATGCTAAATTATCTAAATAATCTTGTGTCTTAGAGGCTAAGATAGACCTTAAGGATATAGTTTAGGCTACTCTAGCTCCTATTGCATTAGACGTTCTTAACGTCTCTCTATCTAGTAGTAGTATTATTAGTTTTCTTAATTTGCTATAAGGCGTTCTAGAGGGTTTTAATTTTAGAAGTCCTCTAGTTTCTTAAAGTAGTTAAGGTTATCTTCTAGTTCCTATGTTTCTTCTTATAGTTGCCTTTTCTCGTCTATACCTATCTATTTTACTAGGTAGTAGTTCCTACTATTGTAGAACTAGTATACTAGGATTTTCTTAACTTCTTATTCTTCTTATTCTCTATACGTATCTACTTTATATACTAGTAGTTCTACGTTTTATAGTACTATCTTAAGTAGCGCTATGTAGAAGGTTAAGTATATCTTTATCTTGTTTAGTAGCTTTAATTTAAATATAACTAGTATAACTTCTTTCTTAATTTTGTATAGTCCTATCTTAATATAATCTAATTTTAAACTTAGTCTTTTACTCTTAATATTCTTTTATACTAACTATACTTTTTCTCTTTTTTTAAATTAGAGTCTCTTTTTATATTTCTTATTATAATACTTTACTATTTAATTATATAGGAATTCTGCGTCCTATCTTAGTTAATTATATATATTTTTAAGTCTATTAGCGAAGTTTTCTCCTCTTAGAGACTAAGATACTTCTATTCTTAGTATTCTATATATATTAGGTTTGAATCTATAGTTTATAAAGAAGGGCAATACTCCTATTACTATATTCTTTACGCTGTTATATACTAACTATACTATAGGTAGTAACTATACCTAGTTGTTCTAGTTATAGTTAAGGTAGTATCTTAAGTACTATTCTACTATTTAATTTATTTGTTCTAATTATCTATCTATCTATAGATAGTATACTATAGATATTATGTGTCTAATTCCTAATTACGCTATTATTATTTCCTATAATTTTAATGTAAATCTTATATCTCTATCTATAATAATTTTATCTAGTAGTCTATATTAACTAATTATAGTTCCTAGAACCTAGTATATAGTAACTTCTATCCTACTTTTCTCTTTATATAGTCTAAAATATAAATATTTTATAAGTTTATTTACTATTGTTAGGATTCTATTATATTTAACTCCTAATATTAAGTCTTTTAACATTAGTAATTTTGTAATAAAGTCTATTATAATAACTCCTTATAGTTATTCTAGTACTTCTACTAGTTATAATATCCTATATAGTACGTATCTACTATACTTATTTCTCTAGTATTCTATATAGTCTCGTAGTACTTCTATTACTAGTTATCTTACTTTTAGGATATAGTAGTCTTATAGTAACCTATTAAAGGTTTTATTAATTCCTTAATAACTATATACTAGTAATTCGTAGAATTATTATATAAATTCTCTTTAGATCTTTTTAGAATATATATTCTTCTATAGGCTTATACAATTCCTTCTTAGATTTTAAGTTTTTTTATTTCTTTACGTACTTCTTACGTTATTTTCTAAATCTATTTATCTAGCTCGCTACTTGTTCTTTTAAGTATTACAGCTATTTTTAGTATATTTAGGATTAGATATCCTTCTTTATTCTTAACTAGAACTATACTAGTTATATTTACTTCTTCTTATAAATTTAGTCTTTTACTAAGAGCGTCTATAAATTAGTTATCTCTCTCTTTTATATATATAATTTCTATATTAAATATTAATAAGAATTCCTACTATCTTATATATTATTATAATAGTTCCTTATTTGTTATAAATCCTATAAGATTCTTGTAGTTTATATAGACTTTTATCTAGTGTTTTACTCCTTATAAGTATACTCTCTATTACTTAAATACTTTATATATTGCTAGTATTTCTTTATTATAAATTAAGTAGTTAAGTTCTACTAGCTTTATTTTCTTAGAGAAGTATTTAACTAAGTATTCTTTTTTAGTCTCTAAGTCTTCTTGTATTAGTACTATTCTATAGACTAAGTTAGATACGTCTATCTTTACTATTACTAGTAGGTCTAGGTTGTATATTCTAATAACTAGGTTTTCTATAAACTTCTTCTTAATCTTGTTAAATACTTTATTATATTCTTTAGTCTATTTAAATAGTATATCTTTCTTTATAAGTTTTATAATTAGTTCTATATCTTTAGAATATCTTACTATTAACTTTCTATAGAGGTTAGCTAGCCTATAAAACTATTATACTTCTTTTAGGTTTTTTAGTTTTAGCTATTTATTAATTAACTTAATCTTTTTTAAGTTAATTTTAATTTTTCCTAGTTCTATAATAAATCTAAGGAAGTCTATTTCTTTTATGTAGAACTCGCATTTCCTTATTTTAAGGAATATTTTAGCTTCTACTAGTTTCTCTAGTACTTTGTATATATATTATATATATTCTTCTTCTATTTCTAAGAATATAAGGATATTATCTAAATATATAAATATAAATACGTCTAGGTACTCTCTTAGTACTATATTAATTCTTTCTTAGAATACTACTAGCGTATTTATTAAGCTAAAAGGTATAACTAGGTATTTATATAATCTATACTATATCTTAAATACTATTTTCTATTTATTGCCTTTTTTAATTCTAATCTAGTAGTAGGCGTTCTAAATATCTAGTTTTGTAAAGATTTTTACTTTTTATAGCCTATCTTGTATTACGTTAATTTGTAGTAGTAGGTACTTATTTTTATTTATAATTGCGTTAGTTTTTCTAAAATCTACGTAGAGTCTTTTATTACTTATCTCTTTTTTATCTATAAATATAAGTCTATATACTACTAAGGATTTAGATTCTCTTATCTATCTTTTTTTTATTACGTTTTAGATAAACGTTTATTTAATTTTAGATTCTTCTTCTATTTTTTAGTAAACTAGGCTCTATCCTAAGTCTTTGCCTTCTTCTAGTTCTATTACTAAATCCTATAGTTAATATTCTAGAAGGTAATCTTCTAGCTCTATAAGCTATTTTTCCTATTTCTTATATTTTTTAGGGAATTCTCCTTTATAGGTACTTATATTAGCTTTTAATATATCTTTATTATAGCTAATTTCTTCTATTCTCTAATTAATATATAGGTTTGTTATTTATAACTATAGTATACCTAGTATTATATCTTATTTATTGTTAATTATTGTTATATCTATAATTATATTTTTAATTATTATTCCTTTTAGTTTAAGTATAGAGGGAACTATCTTAAACCTAATAGGTTCTTAGAATAGTTTTTCTTTAATTATACTTAGTTATTAGGGGTACTTCTTTATTATATAGTGTATTTATTATATTTCTATAAACTTCTTAGATATAAAGTTTCTTATTACTCTACTATTAATTATTAATTGTACTTTTCTTCCTTAATATATACCTATTTTTATAATATATAGGCCTCTTATACCTTTTAACTTTTCTTATTTAGGCGTTTTTATAAATTATCTATCTTTCTAAAGCTATAGGCTTACATTAAGTTTATATTCTTTATACTTTAGATATTTATTATACGTACATTTATACTATAGTCCTCCTTAGATATATTTCTTAGATAGTTTTAGGCTAGGTCTTACTACTACGTATCTATCTTCTAGGATTATTTCCTATCCCTAGATATCTTCTACTAGAATTACTCTTATATAGTTGTAGCCTTTTCTTCTTATAGGCTATATACTATTATTTACTTTAGGGTTCCTATATATAATATAATTCTTATCTAAGTATACTAACTATAATACTTTAAAGTATACTAGGTACCTTAGGTCTATTATTTTATTATCCCCTTCTTAGTACTTATCTTTTCTAAGTATATCTATTATTAGAATATAGTATAATACTAGCACTCTTAGTATATAGGCTTTGTTAATCTATTATATTTTTTTTATAAAGTATTACTACTCTTTCTCTATAGGTATTTTTCTTACTATAACTATATATTGTTTTATCTATTCTTAAAATAGTATAAACTTTATTTCTTTAGGATTGCGTTCTTTCTAGTCTTTATATACTTCCTCTATACTTATAACTATTAAGTATATTTAAATAAACCTCTATTTTTTATTTTATTCTTTTATATCTAATATT
>JALNQF010000169.1:0-94936 GCA_028456385.1 Ophiosphaerella korrae
AAGGTAGCGTAACAAGCTATAGTAACTACCTCTACTACTAAAGCTAAGCTACTCGCGCTTAAGTACGTAAGTAAAGAAGTAATAGTACTAAAAAGGCTCTTTTAAGAGCTTATATTAGACCTAGGAGCTACTTAGATAATCTTCTACGATAATTAGTAAATAATTAGACTTGTTGTAGGTAAAAATAAGAGAGTAATAACGCGCTTACGTTACGTAGATATATAGAATATATAGCTAAGACAAGAGTACGCTAGAGGCTTATTTTAAGTCTCTTATATACTAACGAGCGAGATACTAGTAGATAGCCTAACTAAGCACCTCCTAGAGTAGTAATTTAAGAGATTTAAAGCTTACCTTAACTTTAAGGATATACAAGCTAAGCTTAAGTTACAAGAATTATAAAAGTAGAATATAGAGCTGTAAAGAAGTCTTTAAATTAAAGCGCTAAAGCGTAGAGCTAAAGCTTAGAGCTAAGCTTAAAATAGAGTATCTATTTAAAATATAAGATTAACAAACTTATTAAGAAGTGCTCTTACGCGTAGATAACGCGTAAAAGCCTCTTTAGCTTAAGCGTCTCTAGCTAGTAGAGTAGTAATAGCTCCTATTATAAAGGTAGCGTTAGCGAGTGTAGTAGTAGTAAGATTATAGGTAGAGGTAAGAGTAGTAGTAGTAGTAGGCGTAGGTATAGGCGTAGGTTAAGGTAGAGGTAGGAGTAGTAGAAGAGTCTAAAGACCTAAAGTCTCTTCTATAACCTTACTAAGTAGTACGTAGAAAGTCTTTTAGAGAGCTTTAAGCTCCCTCTCTAGAGCCTTATAGGCCTAGGTAGTAATAAAAGTAATAGTAGCGCAGCGAGTAATCTTAAGGCTATAATATAAGTTAGTTAACTAATATTAAATAAAGAGCTAGAGTAGCTCTTAAAGTAGTAAATTAAAGAGCTAGAGTAGCTTTTTAAATTAACTTATATAGGAACGTAGCTATAGCTACTAGTAGTATAGCGTATATAACGCTAAACCTTCTCTCTAAAGGAGTTATAGTAGCTCCTATTAGAGTAGCCTACTAACGCGCTATAAGTATAGTAGAGGTAGGGCTCCTTATAGAGAGTACTTACAACTCTCTTAGGAGAGGAAGTATAAGAAGGTAGGGGTAAGAGTATCTATAGTACTAGAGTCTTTTTAGTACGTTTCTTCTTCTTCTTAGTAGTAGTAGTAGTAGTAGTAGTAGTAGTAGTAGTAGTAGTAGTAGTAGTAGTAGTAGCTTTAGAGGTAGTATAGGAGTAAGATATACAAGCGTAAGTAGCTTTCTTAGCTTTACTCTATAAGAACAAGTTAGTGTAATAATTGCTAATATAAAAAGTAAGCTTTAAAAGCTTTAAAAATAGCAACTTATAATAGCTATAATAATAGTTACTAAAGAGTTTATAAGGCTAAGAAAACTCTAAATATACTACGCGCAGCGTACGAGTGCTTAGCACCTGCGCACGAGCCTAAAATAAACAGAATTGTAGGTAAAGTTATTTTCAACTAAGTTTAGATAACTACTATAATACTTATTAAATAGCTCTGCTACGTAGCTTACCTAAGGAGTGTATTATAAGTTAGAGCTCTACTCTATACAATTTAGGTAAGCCTGTAGTAGTAAGCGAGCCGCATAAGCTGTTTGAGCTGCTCTACTATATATAAGTAGCCTAGCTTAGATAGCTCTTTAATTAATAATTATCTCCTACTTATTCCTAAGCTCGCATCTTATAATAGAAGAATATATATAATATATATATAAGGTATAAGAAAAACTAGTAGAAAATAAATTATTTCTTAAAATAAGAAAATACAAGTTTTATATAAAAGAAATAGACTTCCTTAGATTTATTATTAAACTAGGAAAAATTAGGATTAACTTAAATAAGATTAAGACAATCTAAGAATAGCTAATACTAAAGAACTTACAAGAAGTATAATAATTTTATAGACTAGTAAACTTTTATAGAAAATTAATAGTAAGATAGTCTAAGATAATAGAACTATTAATAAAACTTATAAAAAAAGATATACGATTTAAGTAAATATAAGAATATAATAAAGTATTTAACTAGATTAAATAATAGTTTATAGAAAACCTAGTTATTAGAATATATAACCTAGATCTACTTATAATAGTAAAAATAGACGCATCTAACTTAGTCTATAGAATAGTACTAATATAAGAAAACCTAACTATAAAGTAAAAATACCTAGTTAAATACTTCTTTAAAAAGATAAAACTAGTAGAGCTTAATTCTCTAATAAATAATAAAGAAAAACTAGTAATCTATAAAGTATTTAAATAATAGAGATTATACTTATAAAGAGTAAGATACTAAATAAAAGTCTATATAGACTATAAAAATCTTATAAGATTTATACTAAATAAAGACTTATTATAACGCTATATAAGATAGTAGGAATTCTTATTAATATTTAACCTTAAAGTTATATATATAAAAGGGAAAGATAATTAATTTATAAATACTTTTAGTAAAAGACTAGACTTATAAAAGGAAGTAAACGCTACTAGTATAGTTCTAATAAAGAATAAAGATAGGTACTTAGTTCTAAATATACTAAAAATAGCTATAATACTTAAGAGAAAGAGTAGCGAGCTAGACAAATAGATTTAAAAAGAAACTAGAAAAGTACCTAAAGAAATAAAGAAACTAAAGATTTAAGAAGGACTTATAGAAGTATATAGAAGAACGTATATTCTAACTAAAATATATAAAGAATTTATATAATAATTTTATAAATTACTAGTATATAGATACTAAGGTATTAATAAAATATTAGATAGACTACTATAAGATTACTATATCCTAAGAGTAAGATAATTAGTAATAGAAGTACTATAAGGCTATATAGAATGTTATAGAAATAAGTATAGTAGATATATACTATATAGAATATTACAACTAGTTAAAGTACTAGAATAACTATAGGGAGTTATTACAATAGACTTTATTACAAAGCTACCTAAGTTAAAAGATCTAATATTAGAAGTTAAATATAATAGAATCTTAATAATAGTAGATAAACTTATAAAGTACTTATACTTTAGGCTATATAAAGAGAAAAGTAAGATAGAAGTTACTATATACTAGATCCTAAGAACTATAGTTAGCTAATATAAACTTCTAGATAAAATTATTATAGATAGAGATATAAGATTTATATTAAAACTATAAGAAATAAGAATAGCGTAATTAAGAATATAATATACAATATTAATAGTATATTATCTATAGATAGATAGATAATTAGAATGTATAAATTAGATAGTAGAATAATACTTAAGATACTACCTTAACTATAACTAGAACAACTAGGTACATCTATTACTTATAGTATAGTTAGTATACAATAGTGCAAAGAATATAGTAATAAAAGTATTACTTTTCTTTATAAACTATAGATTTAACCCTAATATATATAAAATACCAAAAGATATAAAGTCTTAGTCTCTAAGAGGAGAAAACTTTATAAATAGAATAAAAGAAATATATAATTAACTAAGATAAGACGTAGAATTCTTATATAATTATATAGTAAAGTACTATAATAAAAACTATAAAGAGGGACTCTAATTTAGAGAGAAAGAAAAAGTATAGCTAGTAAGAAAAAATATTAAAAGTAAATAATCTAGTTTAAAACTAGATTATATAAAAATTAGACTATATAAGATTAAGAAAGAAGTTATACTAGTTATATTTAGACTAAAACTACTAAGTAAGATAAAGATATACCTAATATTCTACGTAGTACTACTAGAGTAAGTACTATAAAACGTAGAACTACTAGTATATAAAGTAGATATATATAGAGAATAAAAAGAATAAGAAGTTAAAAAAGTCTTAGTATACTAATTCTATAATATAAGAAACTACTACTTAGTAAAATAGATAGGTATAGATAAAAGAAAGTAACTATAAGAAGATATATAAGAGCTAGAAGATAATCTTAATTACTTTAAGAAACTAGAAAACTTTTAAAGTTAAAATCCTCTACACTACCTAGTAGTAAACTAAGAAAATTTACGTTACTACTAATAAATAGAGAGACGATAGGAACGCTTAATAAGATAGAAACTAGAGTAGCCTCTACTACGTTATCTAAATCTAACTTAGCTTCTATCGCACAAGACTATTTAGACAACTTAGCGTTATTATAAGCTTTTAACTTATAAAGACGCTTAATATAAGAATAAAGCTCTACTAGCTTATAAAGAGTTAACTTATACTTAGCCTTAGCTATAGTAAGCTATAATAATAGTTTCTCTTAAGCCTTATTAATAGCTTACCCTATATAACTTAGTAGATAGAAATTATATAATTAAATACATATACTCTATAAGAGAAATACCTAAAGAAATATACTTATACTAAATGTTAGCAAGAATATATTTATTATAATACTTGCTATCTTTTAAAGATATAAGGTACAAGAGACCTAATAAAGTATAATAATAATAAAGAAATATCTTAACCCTATTATAAATAATATAAGCTATAAGAAAAAGTTTATTACGCTAGGAATAAGATAATATAGAGAGTAATAAAAAGCTAATAATTAATAAAGATATAGGATAAATAACCTTAGCTCTAGAATAGAGGAACAAGAACCTACCTAAAAGAGGGGATAGTGTTACGACTATAACAAGAGAAAGTTAGATAGAGCTAATTAGCCCTACTATAGAGGATAATAACAATGCATATAACTTATAGGGGAACGAACTTAATTAGGAAGCTAACTACAATAGGGACACGTAATAAATTTATAAATTCGCGATCTTAGTAAATATAAAGTTGCGAAGCTAACACGTAACAAATTTGTAAATTCGCGATCTTAGTAAACACGAAGTTATAAAGTAGCTAAGAAGGTAGAAGTATATAGTTAGTAATAATGCGCATTATTAGGATAGTATTAGTAATTTAATTACTAACTACGAGCGACAATATATTAATATCGCGAGAATTATTCTATTGTTTACAGCCTATTGCTAATTATACTATAAGCTTTTATTATTATCTTCTAATCCCTTAGTACCTACAAAGGGTCTCTATAGTCGATAACAGGAGACCTGTTATATAATACTAAATTCTACTTTTTAGACTTCTATAGTAAAGTATAAAAGAGACTAGAAGAAATAACTCTTATAGTCTATTTCTTAGTAGTTATATTCTACTCTATCTTTCTTTATAAATATTTGTAGAAGTTCTAGTTATAGTAGATTTATAGCTAAGGGTTAAGTTTAACTAAGTAGGCTAGTAGTAAAGGTATCTATCTTAACTACTAATTGCTCTCCTACTTTATATTAAGCACGAAGCTCTCTTAGCGTCTATACTTCTTTAAAGTTGTAGGCCTCTTAGTACTATATATAGAGTTCCTCTAACTCTAAGGTAATATTACCTTAAGTTAGGCTAGATTGGCTTTATTTACTTTATAGTATATTAGTAATATAACTTCTTTTATCTCTTTGCGCGTACTATGCTAGAGATAGCTTATTACCCTATACTATCCCTATAGTAGGTAGTATTGTAGCTATTAGCTCTTCTAGTAGAGTAGACTAGCTATAGTATAGCGGCGAACTCTTTATTATAATAGCGTTTGCTAATATAATATGTATAGAGCGATTACAATATTAAACTAATTTACTAGTTAATTAGGGGTGTTGTAGTAGGAGTATAGAGAGTTAAGTTATAGCAAGGGGTGTAGTAATAGGTAGAGTAATTGCTAACTACCTAGCGATTCCTTTAAAGGGCTTATATACCCTTCCCCTACGGCTAACTACTCTAGGCTAACCTAAGATAGGGTAGTTCCTAATACTCTTAAGTAAAAAGTTTATTTATATTTAGATTATACTTAATATATATATACTATTATTTATATAAGTTTTTTATAAAGTATTATGTAGCTTAAAAGACTTTATCTTTTTTTTAAAAAAAGTTTTAAAGTATAAAGTAAAACGCTATTTTATATAAGTAATAGTACTTTTAGTATTTTTTTAAAGATTTACTTTTATATACTAGAACTTTTTTAAAGTAAAGTATATACTTTATATATATATTATTAACTAAAAAGTTTATATTATACTTTTATAAAGAAATAATAGTAACTTTAAAGTTATTTTTAAAAGCTTTATAAAAAGTAGTTTATTTTTATTCTAGTTATATAATTTTATCTTCTAGAGCGTAGAGTATATATAGTTAGATTAACTTATTATATCTAGTAGTTACTTTATAAATATATTCTTTAACTATTACTAGTATACTTAGTATATAGTTTAGCTATATACTACTTATACTTTATATAAGGTCTTATTTAATAGTTAATTATATACTTTCTTCTATTATTATTATCTCTAAACTATTAGTAAAAGAAGTTGTCGCAAGTTAGAGCTCTGCTCTATACAATTCAGGTAAGCCCGCAGCAGTAAGCGAGCCGCACGAGCCGTTCGAGCTGCTCCACTGTATATAAGTAGCCTAGCTTAGATAGCTCTTCAATTAATGATCATCTCCTACTTATTCCTAAGCTCGCATCTCGCAACAGAAGTATTATTATATTAAAAAGTAGCTAGAAAGTAATAGTACTTACTATAAGCTATAAGAGATAGTAAAAAGATAATAGATAGTATTTAATAGTACTACTAGTATTAAAAAAAAAAAAAAAAAAAAAAAAAAAAAAAAAAAAAAACTTACTTTACTCTCTTTATAAGTATTAAGCCTTTTATATACTTATATAGTATATTAGCTTTACTTTAAATTATAACTATATAATATTATAGTCTTTAGTATATTAGCTTTACTTCTTTACTTATACTAGAGTTTATAAAAGTCTTAAGTATTTAGAGAACTTTTAATATAACTTACTAGCTTATAATACTTTTTTTTCTTTATTATTTAATATATAAAGAGCTCTTAATATATAAAAATTAAATACTAAAAAGAAGATAAATAAATATATAGAATAATAATATCTTTAATATAATAAGGTAGTACTAAGCTAAAATTAAAATAATAGTGTCAGATTTGAAGCGGTTATAGTAGGTTGATAAAAAGGCTTTTTCGTAACGGCCATGTGAGGGCCTTGTTGGAGAGGGATACTGAGGCTTTCAGAAAAGCCCTTTTTCAGTTGGTCACCTATGACTTGAAAGTACTGGGTATGAACTCAGTGAGTAAAGAGTTGATTGATTGATCTCTCCATTGTCCTGCTGCCTCTGGCAGTGGAGCTTATCTTATGTATCTACGCCGCAGCCTACTCGGCTGAATCTCTCGAGTCGGCTCCGGCTCAAAGTCTTTCATCATCCCTTGTTGAGTTGCAGTTATCGTACAACGTTGTTTCTCCCTTTTCATGTGCTCTCCCCTTGCAGCTGCTCGCCCCTTGGCTCGCCATGAGGCTGGTCACTAGTATATTGACTCTCCTTGCAAAGGGCTGCTGGCGTGCCGGATTGCTCCAGCGTGGCTGAGTTGGAGCGTTGACGTTGGTCCGGCGCGCTGATTTTGAGTTTGGGCTAGCGGGGCTAGTGGGGCTCGGCGCGCGTGTGCCCCACGATCGCCATCTCGATCGCGATCGGCCCTCAACGTCATGGCTGCCAGCGTCAAGGCTAGCAGCGCCACCGCGCTTGACGCGCTGCCTCTGGCATCTGATTGCCGTGCTGCCGCTGGTTTCAATATTGCGGTGCGCAGGTCTTGAGTGGGTGCGCAGGCCTTGAGTAGGGCTCGAAGAGGTTTTGGTGAGCTCTGAGTTACGCATCTCATCTGACAAATAGAGGTTTATATAAATTAGATTAATTTATAGCTAATTATACTACTTTATATAACTATATTAAATATACTAATATTAAGTCTTAATAAAAGTAAATAAATATCTTAATTATACTAGTAGCGAGGGTAGTTAGCTTATACTAGCTATACTCTTCTTAATATATAATATAGAATAAATATTGTTAAATAGGAAGACTAAGCTATAGGTAGTAAAAACTAAGCTTATAATCGCGATCTAGCGATACTTGTAGCTAGTTACTAAACTAATAGTTAAGGTTAAAGCTATACTAATGTGCAATAGCGCTACAGGCGTGCGTAGGGCTAAAGTTTAGTAGTGTTAGATTTGCGGTTACAAATTGATAGATGTGAATTAGAGTAAGAAAGTGAGTTTATTGAATTGATCTCTGTGTGTGTGTCCTCTTCTGTCTATTCTCTAGCCCTGCGCTCTATCTATGTATCTACGCTGCGGCTGCCTCGGCTGGGGTCTCTCGAGACGGCGGCGGGCTAGATCCTCAGCACCCCTTCTGTTGAGGCGCTAGCTTCTTTGTTGTATTAGTCGTGCTAACGTAGTCCATCTCCTAGCATGTGAGATCCTTTGTTCGTGAGGGCCGAGGCTGCGATCTTTTAGCTGCGGCGGGGTTGGCGGCTTGGCGATCGCTCATCTAACAAGTAGCATGTAAAACATCCCCCCAAGTAGTTGTGCAAACAACCACGTAGCAACCTAAATCGGCATGCTTCAGCATTCCTGAATTTGTTACCGCTGTATAGCCTTGCGGCTAGGCTTCTTCCTGCATGTGCATAGAACCCTATTTACCCCGCCTAAGGCCTAACGTAATGCTATTGCTGAACCAAGCATTTAATATAGCACGTTTATCTCAGGTCGCGACTCTTAAAACGCTGTTCTACTATTAAGGTACCTAGAGTAGTAATGCTATTTGTTCTTCCTTTCTTAAGTTAACCTTTACAGTACACGGTAGAGCCCTAGGCTACTACGTCTAGCCGCTCGCGTTTCGCTCCTACTGCATATGCCCACTACGTACCCACACGAATCGATGCGTCTCCTAAGGTACGAAGAAGATGGAGAGCTTACAACTACTAGCTTTAGCAATGACGCAATACCTCCCTATGCTATACTTTCGCACATGTGGGGAGCTGATACAGAGGAGGTGACCTTCACAGACCTTATAACGAGCAATGGCAAGGACAAGCCTGGCTACAAGAAGATTCGCTTCTGCGGGGATCAAGCTTTGAGAGACGGACTGAAATATTTCTGGATTGACACCTGCTGTATCGACAAAGAAAACCAGGCTGAGCTATCGCTGGCCATTAATTCTATGTTTCGTTGGTACCAGAACTCGGCTCGATGTTACGTCTATCTGTCGGACGTGTCGAGCCTACCTTTAGACACTAACCCGCGCAGCCTACAGGTATCCGACTTCCAGGAAATCAGATGGTTTACTTGGGTTTGGAGATTCTTAGTCATCCAGTTTATTTTCCGCTGGTATCGTAGCATGACTCAACGCTTCTTCCTCTTATCAGATGTTTCCAGTCCGCAAGCATATGAATTCAAGCTTCAGAAAAGTAGATGGTTCACCCGAGGCTGGACGCTCCAGGAACTTCTCGCACCCAGCGCAGTCGAGTTCTTCTCGCGCGAATGGTGCAAACTCGGTGACAAAATATCGCTAAAGTCCCAGATCCACGAAGTTACAACCATTCCGCATGAAGCGCTCGAAGGGGCACCCCTCTCCCAGTTCAGCGTTGACGAACGGTTCCGATGGAGGCAAAACCGGTATACGAAGCTCAAAGAGGATGCAGCGTACTCATTGTGCGGCATCTTTAACGTTGATGTGGCGCCTATCTACGGTGAAGGCACGGAGGAAGCGTTCAGGCGGCTTCATGACAAGATCGGGAGGCGAGAACAATGCCTTCGTGACTTACATGCTACCGACCCCTGTAAGGACAAGGAGCGCATTGAGGGAACGAAGGGTGGCCTGCTAGCAGAATCCTACCGCTGGATTCTTAACAACACCACCTTCCAGCAGTGGCAACAGGACCCGCACAGCCGGTTGCTATGGGTAAAAGGCGATCCCGGTAAGGGTAAGACAATGCTGCTCTGCGGCATTATCAACGAACTACAGAAGACAGCAAACAACACTGTTACCATCTCATACTTCTTCTGTCAAGCAACCGACTCGCGCATTAACACTGCTACTGCCGTGCTACGAGGGCTATTATATATGCTTGTGGATCAGCAACCATCACTTATATCGCACGTCTACAAGAAGCACGATCATGCAGGCAAAAGCTTGTTCGAAGACGCGAATGCCTGGCTAGCCTTAACCGAGATCTTCGTGGACGTGCTGCGAGATCCGAACCTGCGCATAACATATATAATTGTTGATGCGCTAGATGAGTGCGTCACTACCGATCTACTAAAGCTACTTGACTTTGTTGCAAAGCAGTCATCCGCCTATGCGCGCGTCAAGTGGATTGTTTCCAGTCGTAACTGGCCAGAGATTAAAGCACAACTAGAGCAGGCAGGGCACAAAGCGAGACTGAGCCTTGAGCTAAATGCGGAATCAGTTACTGCAGCGGTTGACGTCTTCATCCGACGAAAGGTAGACCAATTAGCGCAGAAAAAGCAGTACAAAGAGGAACTCCACCACGCCGTACTCCAGCACTTGACGTCAAATGCGAACGGTACCTTTCTTTGGGCAGCGTTAGTTTGCCAAGACCTTGAAGTGACCCCAAAGTGGAGCGTACTGAAAAAGCTAGCCTTATTCCCACCTGAGCTAGACTCTTTATACAAGCGGATGATGTGCCAGATAAGTGACTATAACGGCGCAGAGATCTGCCTACAGGTACTAGCTTCGACTGCGATCTTGTATCGACCTGTTACAATCTATGAACTAGTCGCACTCACAGAGGAGCTTAGGGACTTGGCCGACGACCTAGAGTCAGTCCGGGAGATTATCAGCTTCTGTAGATCGTTTCTTACTCTTCAAGAAGATACAGTCTACTTTGTGCATCAATCTGCAAAGGATTTTCTCTTCGCAAACGCCTTTAATAAGGTCTTTCCACATAGCGCTGAAGAGGTTCATCGGGGGATTTTCTTGAAGTCACTAGCGATTATGTCTAGGACATTACACAGAGACATGTATAGTCTAGAAGCACTAGGGACTTCAGTTAAAAATATTAGGACACCGGCTCTAGACCCATTGGCACTGTCACGCTACTCCTGCGTCTACTGGATCGACCACCTTTATGACTCTAAACTCAAGACTCTAGTAGATAGTAATCACGACCTACAAGCTCTAGGCATGGTTTACGAGTTTTTACAAGAGAAGTATATATACTGGCTTGAAGGACTTAGTCTCTGTAAGAGCGTAGAGAAAGGTATTATCTCAGTGACCAAACTGTGGTCTCTAGTCCAGGTAGGTAGTACAGAATCTATATGTCTGTATAGTATAATTAGGATTCTGATACAAGTAGGTAATGCATGAACAAGGTAGACTTGTTCAGCTTGTCCAAGATGCACGGCGGTTTATTATGTATCATAAAGGGGCTATTGAGAGTTACCCTCTTCAAGTATACGCATCCGCGCTACTATTCAGTCCAACAGATAGTCTAATTAGACAGCTATTCCAGCATGAAGAGCCCCAAGGAATCAAAATCAAGCCACATTTAAGTAACGGCTGGGGCGCATGCCTGCAGACGCTCGAAGGCCATGGCGGTTATGTCAGGTCAGTGGCCTTCTCGCACGACTCGACTCGGCTGGCATCAGCATCGGAAGACTGCACTGTCAAGATCTGGGATGCAAGCAGCGGCGCGTGCTTGCAGACACTCGAAGGCCATGGCGATTATGTCAGGTCAGTGGCCTTCTCGCACGACTCGACTCGGTTGGCATCAGCATCGGACGACCGCACTGTCAAGATCTGGGATACAAGCAGCGGCACGTGCCTGCAGACGCTCGAAGGCCATGGCGATTATGTCTTGTCGGTGGCCTTCTCGCACGACTCGACTCGGCTGGCATCAGCATCGGAAGACCGCACTGTCAAGATCTGGGATGCAAGCAGCGGCGCGTGCTTGCAGACGCTCGAAGGCCATGGCGATTATGTCAGGTCAGTGGCCTTCTCGCACGACTCGACTCGGCTGGCATCAGCATCAAGCGACTGCACTGTCAAGATCTGGGATGCAAGCAGCGGCACGTGCCTGCAGACACTCGAAGGCCATGGCGGTTATGTCTTGTCAGTGGCCTTCTCGCACGACTCGACTCGGCTGGCATCAGCATCGGGCGACCGCACTGCCAAGATCTGGGATGCAAGCAGCGACGCGTGCCTGCAGACGCTCGAAGGCCATGGCGGTTATGTCTTCTCAGTGGCTTTCTCGCACGACTCGACTCGGCTGGCATCAGCATCAAGCGACCGCACTGTCAAGATCTGGGATACAAGCAGCGGTGCGTGCTTGCAGACGCTCGAGAACCGCAGTACTTCTGATTTTGCCTCTCTTCTTGCGTTACAATGTCCTAGTAACGTTGTAAACACGCCTCAGCAGCCTGTACACCAGGACATAAGTATTAGTGCAGATTCTATCTGGATTTCTAAGAATGGTAAAAATCAATTATGGCTTCCTATAGAGTATCGACCGAGCTGTACAGTTACATTAGGTCGATATATTGGTATAGGGACAAGCACTGGAAAGGTCTGGATATTTTCCTCTGAGTGACATCTAGCTATTATCTTAAAAGAAATGATGTCTTCTACTTCTTCTCTTCTTTATACTAAATCGGCACTTATAGAGGGACGAGGATGTGTCTTTATATGTATTTCGATTTTTTTTTGCTATATAGAATGTTTGAGCGAGTGCTCGTGCTATGTAGATCCTTAGCGCGACTATATAATAATGTAATATTGCTCATAATAGCGCCTTACTAATAGAGTAGTTGATAAATAGTATTAGTATCCGGAACACCGCATAGGAGGGAGTCTATTGCGGCGTCTCGAGAAAATGCAGTTTAGCGCTGTAATTTAATGACTAAAGAATAAGAGGTTGCGAAGCCCCGGAGTACAAAAGTGCCCTGTTACACTATGCATCCCGGCACGCTTAGAATAACGTTAGAAGGTAAGGAAGCGAATGCGACATCAATATCAGATGACCTAAGCATAAGCCACATGCTGACAGCCGACATACTTAGCTTATAAATGACATAAGTAAATAATACGACGCTAAGATACCTAAGACTGTATTGCTTAGCTAAAGCTAGAAGTTGCGCCAATTAGAAGTACTAACTAGGGTAGCAAGATTGCATAAATCAGCGCGCCACGCCAGCTATAAAGTTGGCGATAGCTTAATATCGTTAAGTCGATTACTAAGGGTTAGATACAATTATTTGTAGGTAATTTAAGAACCTAAGGCTCTGTTGTAGTATACAGAAAGGATACAGTTTTGCTATAAAAGAAGACTTTGACGCGCCTTAGGCATAACGGAGTAGTAGCGACTGTAATCTTTAGAACCAAGCGGGGCGTGGAGCGTCTTAAGAAGGTATAACAATTATTCTGCTCTGCTCAAAACACAGCAAGAATTAATTACTACAGGAGAGATATAAGAGCCTAAAGTTAAAGTACCTCTACTTTGTCTCGCGACACCGTGCGTCGCGCGAAATATGGATAGACGTTAAATCCAAAGCTATTCAAAGTAACGGCAGCGTGTATGCTTTGTGGTGGATTATAGTACTACCCGTGGACGTTAAGTAGAAGTTTTCTATGAAAGATATGGAGTTTAGATAAAGTTTAGGATCCAGTGTAGTAATTACAAGATTATCTACGCCCCTAAATTAGTGGTAATTTTTTTCATGATGAAGAGCATTGATAGGTAAAAGAAGGCTTTTGTCATGCTAGGGGGGACGTTGATCATATATGTAAAATGAGCGAAGTTACTATCACATATGACCTGATGCCTCGTAGAACTACCGAAGAACTGCCATCATTGCAACTTGTCGTTCTATCGAGGCCGATAAGCTCGCATAGGTAAGATTTCTGGCGACACATCTTCGTACCTATGATTTATCGAAGTATGTACAAAATCGAAGCTATTGCCTAGCGGTGATATCGGACTAGGATTCACATGAAGCTCAAAAGACTCTGGTCTAGGTGGTATCGCGATATGGGGAGGTGGCTGTCTGACTTTCTTCTTAGGCCGCATATTCTGTATACATCGAGGAGTCTGGTGTACGGGCGTTGTCGGAACTGCTCCAATACTGAATGAAAAATTCAAGGGGTTTGGGTTGACAGATCGTGTTGTATCAATATTACAAACCACTGGCACTCTTTCCGGAGCATTTTGACCCTTACGATTGTTGTGAACATGTTCTTCCGCAGTCACAACATTCCCCAGGTAAGATGTCTCTGCGAAATCCCTCCTTGACAGCCCATAGGGCTGACTACCACGTCCATTGCGACGACTATTTCGTTGCTGACGGCGTTTATTTGCTTCCTTCATAACGTCGCTTGTGGTCTTGTGATTTCTATCATGGGTCCAGCCCTTCTCCGTTCGGGAACGCTTACCCTTCCTGCATCGTTTGCGGGTATACACTGCAGCAAATAGAAGTATTATGACTATGGCAGTAATAGTACCGATGACAGCATAAGTAATTGCTTCCTTATTTATACCACCTGTATTTCCGGATTGGTTGTTGGGTTGCTCAGATGACGCGTACATTTGAAACCTCACGCCAGTGACTTCCGGTGCAGGCGTTTTCGTGACTATTTGAGTGGTTTTAATTCGTAGAGTCTCCTGAAATTTGTCTGAAACCTGTGCCGTTGCCCGGGGAGATAAAGCGGTGGCATGTTTGGTAGAGGTGTTCACCAGGAACGTAGTAGGCGATGATGCTACGCTAACGAGAGTGTTTATTGGTCTTGCTTGTTCCGTGTGTACTGGCCATGTGAAGTCAGGGAGACGAGTTTTGGACATTCTAGTTAGGTTCGCGATGGTACAACTAAGCAATTATCATGTAAGTTTAGGTTTGAAGGGTTTACGGTGAAGAAACATGAATATCGTCTTTTGTGTTAAGAAAGATGACCGAGAGAGTAGATAAAGGTTGAGTAATTAAGTTTGCTTATAGAAGACAATGTGCAAGCGCTTTAAATTTCTGTGAATGTAAGGAACAAGAGCAAACAAATCCATAGTGTTATTCACAATGCCGGACTTCATGTTATTGTACAGTGCTAGAAACCTCACCCTAATTTAACTTTTTTTTTTTTTGCTTTTCTATGGCGGAAACATTGGGATTGAATGTGCTCACCAAAATCTCCGTCAAGTGTCTGTCCTGATCCATGTTGTAACTATGAGCCTCAAGCTCACACAATGCCTTTGGTGCGATACATGATCAAGTTACAGTGTTTAGTTGTTGTGTTATCCAAGCTCAATAGTTTAGCGTAGCGTGTTCTCTTTGGTCCACACTTCTGAGTTACCGGTACTACGTAAAAACATTGTGACTTTTCTAGTAAGACAGGGATTCGAACAAGGTGGACATATACAGGACTAGCGATCCGAGGACTGTACAAATGCATAAGAATCTAATATAACTCTTACGTGGAGCTGCCATGATAGTTATCACAAGGTAAATTTCTACACGTAGAAAAACTCTGTTTAGGATAGTATTCAAAACTGCATATTAGCTAGGATGAAGACTATATGCTAAACTTGAAGCTCAATTGCATCAATTATGTAGTTTGCACTCAGCCAAGCTGTGTCTCCACTACCGCTCACACCTAAAATGATAGTGTTGGTGCCCTCGTTGAATGCGGTTGCCGGCACAGTCCAGTTATAAACATCGCCATAGCCACGATACGCTCCACGCGTGACTCCCCTCGAGTCAATTAGTGTCTGAATGTGTTACTAGGGTATCTTCAAAATATTATATGCATTGCTTACAGGTGCTCCTGGGTCACTGCCAGTCCAAGTGCCAATCTTGACTGACGGCCTGCCCCCTTTGAACGAAAGCGTTGTACCAATACGTAGTACATGGGCCTTGACTTGAGAGCTCGTTAATTGGAAGTTTATCGTGGCTGTTCCTGCTTGCTTTGACCAAAGCGCCATAGGAAAGTCTGAAGCCTTGGAAGAGCCAACGGTGAACGAACCTCCCCAGGAACCCATGCGGACATCTGAGGGATGCATGCGAGTAATTTTATCGCCATTTTTCAGCTCGAATGGCTGGCCATCAAAATTGCCGATGCTCCAGATGGCTTCCGGGGTTGTTTCTTTAGATGCAATGTCCTTCGTGGTAGTTTTACCTGCGGCAACGCTGACCGAATCTGTCGCAACAACGAACTCGCCTTTGTACATCTTCATATTGTAGGTACCTGGCTTCATCAATGGGCTCTTATAATTGCCATCCTGTGCTTTCGTCCAATATTGAGCGTTCTTGTTAAACCAGTGAACAACGGTCTCGAATTTATCGGGCACCCCAGTCGCTTTTCCGGTAACAGACCCACGATCGCTCTCTCCAACGTACCCGTCGATCTTGAGCGAGCCGAAGAAGCTTGTATCGAGGGTTTCTGACGGCATTATGCCTGCTGCAGTAAAAGTCATTGCGTAAGGGCCTTGGAGTCCGCTACGCCAATCTTCTGTGCGCACATGACCACTGTTCATGTACCAGTAGAGCTCTTGGTCGGAATCAGTAGTCTGGCTATTGATGTCACGCATGAAGGGGCCACCAGAGGAGGTTTCATACGCAACCCCAGGCATTACCATACACACTTGTGTCTTCTGCCAAATAGTCAGTATAAGATGCGACAACCTGAGGGGTAGGACTTTACTGATCCCGAAACACAATGTACTTTGTCCTCAATGAACCGATCCGATGTGTACCTGAAGTGAGAAGGATCCAGATTAGTACAGGCCTTTGAAACACTCCATGTATACAAATCCTTACATTTTGCAGCTTGTGTGCCCATTGGCACACTTGAACGTATCTTTGCCTTCGATCGCCGTACACCCTCGAACATCGCCAACATCACCATGGACACCAGTCGGCAACTCGGATGTTTTCAGTCGTGCAAGGAATCGTAGCTCTCCAGGGCTGACTTCGCCATTATTTATTGTCGCCATGTAAATGGTTGCTTCCTTTGGCTTCGCAACATAATAGTGGGTAACTGGGTTGGCACTAGATTTGATGGTGATCTTCACATATCCACTTATGTTTTCAGCCGTGACTGTTGATGCGCCTAGACCGGAATTGATGCCTGATGCTTTGGTGGTGCCCTGGTATTCGACACCATTGTATTTTAAGCTGGTTAAATCACCGTTTGACCCATTAAACTATCAGCTCATAGTAAATGACATATGAGAGATGATGTATGTACTTGTTAATTTGGAAAGTCAATCCGCCATCCGTATCGACTAGGAAACCCGTAGATGTAGATGTGAACCCAAATGCTGCGTTGGCGCCATGACCGAGGGTCACAATAGTAGTGATAACTAAACCGATATGCATAACGGAAAGCCAAAGGGATCGCGAATGGTGCTCCCGTACTTGTGGGGCCTACAAACATCAAATACTTTTCTGGCGGCTTCCAACCAGAAAACATCCCGGAATGGGTGAGATTGCGGCAAGCGATCGTTTCAACTGTATTAAACACCGTTCATTATGTAATCCAGAGGCCATCTGAGCCGGCCCCACGTTGGATAACATAGACGACATTGTCTGCCAGCCTACACCTTCTAGTTGTGTGATAGTAATGATCGTCAAACGTTCAATCAGGATGTATAAGATACTCGCATGTATCGATATTGGGTTGCGAAAATCCCTCATATTTGTCCGTAGCACGTAACATCATTTGAAGAATGTGTCTAAAGTCTCCTAAGATTCGTGGAATGTTAGCAGACCCGGCCGGAGAATTACAGGGCTCCCGGACCCACCCTTGACAGTCAAGACTTGGTTTTGTCTACACAAGCCATCGGTTAAAGGCTTGAATGTCGGCCGACAGGGTTACTGAGAGTGGGGTCCATCGCACTGCCTAGTGACGCCTGGGAGTCTATGCGCTATGGCACGACATAAATAGGAATTGAGTGGTGGCTGGTGGAGTGGATCATTCGCGGGGGTCGCGCCAGCCTGACGAACTATGCCAAGCAAAGGCCAGGCCGATTCTCATCGCAAAACCCGTGTTCGGCCACCAAAGGCCGCGTGCCGCGCCACGTGCGCGCCTGGTTTCGTAGCAACGGCTGTTGTCCAAATCAGTGCGAAACAACGTTCGCTAAGGAGAAGTTCTGCATCGTTCAGTTGTCTATGACTACTCTAACACCTCGTACGAGTTCTTAGTTGGCGAGACTCCGTTTGAGGATTCAGTGGTGGTGACAAAGAGAAAGACTGTACCAGGAGAATACGTCGGACCAAACTTAGTGGCAAAGGCAAGGGACTTGGTCAAGAGAGTAAGTTTGGAACTGCCAAGCCCACTTGCGAATGCTGATAGCGTGTAATTACTCGTACTTGACCTCGAGAAGCGGCTTGCTTTGGAGGAAGTTGAACAGCATCTTTGGATCGTCAAAAAGGCAGCCGGTTACAGCTTGGAGACTGTGTCTATTAGCTCGGATCAAGAACTTACAGAGCACACAGGCAAGTGCCTTACACCTTTTAGGCAATGGTCAAATGCTTTTCATGTTTATACTTTGATATTCCCATCTTCTATAACTATTTGGAACTCCCGTTCTAGTACTACGCCGTCGCCTTCAGCTCGATCGACTAAGCTGGATGTACTCGTGTGTTCGTCTTCGTGGCTCCCAAGCGATACGAATCCTTGCCAGTCCGAAGACGCTTTACGCTTAGGTTTCGCCTTCGAGGCCTTCGAGGCCGCCGATGTTACGGTCGCCGTAAACTTCCCCGAACTTAATGGTACAAGTCGCAACGCGTTGTCGCCAGGCTTTTGAACGCTCGCAGTTCTGCGTGTCGTTGACAGCTCTGAAGCTTGTATGAGTGGGTAAACTATCCCACTGCCTCCAGCACCGAGGGCTCGTTGGATTCTTGGGATATTGGCTACAATGAGTGACAGACCTGTCACAGCCCTTGGGTATGGTCAGAGATGCTACTTAAAATTGGGCATAACTTACTGGCTCACGACCACATATTCAACAGCATCATCTATCCTGAGTTAGTGATTGGTGTTGCACTGACTTCACAACTTACGACTTGGATTATCGCTCTGAACTGCTCTGATTACAACCCAAATTTGGACTCCAGCCACCATTGGTACTCTGTATGGTCAGCGACTTCCACTGCTTTCGATAGATCACGTACATCGCTCGTGAACCAAACAGCACCATAGCTTTAAAGCGCTTCTCCTTGTTCAAGGATACTTTGATAAACGTGGGAAACAGCCAGGCGGCCAACATCAAGTCGGTGATCATATTTGAAACGATAACCGCAATCTCTGGCCCACTGTTACTACATTTTCGTGATGAAAAAGCCTCATCCGTTCGTGGACCACAACGGAAAGCTGTGGCGAAAATTGAAAATATACTCCAGATTCCCAGAATTGCAAAGAGACTCGAACTTGCCCGGCGAGATTGAGGAGCAACGCGTCCAATGAGAAATGCAGAGGATAGCTTGGCGAAAGTCATTGTGCAGATATCCAGCAACTGCGCAGAATAGATCGCCTATACGAGCCTAAATTAGCCTAGAGCAGGCGAACACTGGAGTGATACGGACTTTGGAAAATGTTACAATATCTTTAGGGCTGACTTCTGAAGAAGGCTTTCCTAGACCGGCATCAACTGCGTACTGCCAGCTCACGACGGTACCGATGTAAATGATCTACGCTACCATCAGTGGGGAAAGATTCAACGGGCGTCTCGGTAGCTTACATTCCCCACTACAGCCGTGACATCGTCTGCCCCAAATGTAGTCTTGTGAATGAAAAGACCTCTGACCAACCGAGTTATCACGACGACCAATGTGATGACCATCCAGGAATATAGGGATACAAGCGCAAATCCTCCTCGTGTAGACTGAGCATTCCGATGTATGCCTACAGTCTCTCTCATAGTCACGTTGACATACATGGGTCAACCACTCCACGAAGTCGAGTCATCTAATAAGATGGTAAGCAAGTCAGAAGTAGGATATTGTGGGTTTGCCGAATCAAGACAGAAGGCAGCTCGTGAACAAAGGCGATCAGCCAGAGTTTTGATCTTCATAATATATGCCCGTGCACGACGGATGGTGGCTGAGGTTGACGGGTCGGCCTTTTGATGGTCGAGCTCAACAATGGGCAAAGAATGAGATGAAGCTACTTTCCACCGAGTCGGCACCATTGCTATACTCGGTCCATCTGCGACAACAACGATACGCTCGTTAGCAGGTGAGAATGTGTCTGGGAACCGCTCTGCTTTCCCTGGCCAAAGTGGCCGCCCTGCATCCAAGTCTGAATCACTCAAACTACAGCAGCATGTGTCGCATCCCGCCTTGTGAACGGATTATAGTTTGTGGTTGGGCCTGGCATATTCCGTCTTGGCCATAGGGTCGAGCACTAAGCAGAAAAAGCATGGTATCGACTTGCGCGGTTGCGGGATGGGTCACGGGCTTACTCGTTCGTATGCGCTGCCCCCATCCTGCAATCCGGGCGTAAAGGCTAAGCGACAAATATGCAAGTTTTGCGGAGCTACTGCGGGAGCCTTACGGGTAGCACAGAATGTCAATAGCCTATTTGCTGGGTCTGCTAGCCACTATTTCTCCGCTCGAGCCCTGACGGAACAGAACACACTTTCCGCACGCATTTTGTCATAGAGTCGTCGACGCTCAGGTCGCTTACAGACACGATAGAGATCCGTTACAGTTTAGAGAAACGCCGAATAGCGGATGCATCAGAGCGAGGCAAGGTTTGCATTTGCCGACTTGTTGCAGGTGTGCATGCATTGTTTTCAGGGGTCACATGCAACCGTATCATATCGGCCCCAGCGGATTGGCTCCCAATCAGTTCACTATCTCGTGCACCTCCGCTCTAACCACTATCATGTTCTTTATTATTATTTTTTTTACAGTACTCTGCTGGGTCGCTAATTCCTAAGCTCCCCTTTATTCGAACTTACCCTCGTAGCACAGGCTCCATCAGTCTCCAAAGCCTGCCCAATCATGGCGCTGATCGGCGAGTACAAGACTACGGATCTTGATGTTGTGGAACAAGGCTCAGGTAACGCTGGGAAAGCGGAGGCTGATCAGCCAGAGAAACAAGCTACTGACCATCACCCTCCAACTGGCCTTGAAGTATGTAACCCGTAGAATTATTTCCTGCGACGTGGACTGACCATGGCACCTATCAGCGCTACATCAATTTAGCAGCCGTTGTGAACTTTGGCGTCATCATTCTTGCGTCTTGGGAGTCGTTCGCTGTCACTTTCCAATTTGCTCTCACAAACGGGGGCCCTGCATCCATTTTCTATGGCTCTCTCCTAGCTGCCTGCGGTGCATGTGCAGTAGGTTTCTCACTGGCTGAGTTGGCATCAATGTATGTCGTTGACCCCTTGCTGATAATAACGTGGTGACTAAATGGTTACACAGAGATCCAACCGTCGGAGCGCAGTATCGATGGTCGGCGAATTTCGCGCCTGTGGCTCCACATTTCTTCGGATTATTGCAAGGTATGTTGGAAACGACAATGCTGAGATGTGCTCTCACACAATCGACAGGTTGGATCACCACAGCAGCATGGTGCTTTGCCTGCAGCGGACCTCCCTCCATTCTGGCCAATCTGATCACGTCTCTTGCGATCTTCAACAATGAAGATTACGCCCCTGAGCGCTGGCATACCAGCTTGATTATGATTGCAATCATGCTTGTGCCCTTCACCTTCAACCTCTGTTTCCGGAAGGTTCTCGACGCATTCGAGATAACAGGTGGCATTCTCCATATTTGCCTCTTCATCGTCTTCATTGTGGTCCTCATTGTCTTTGGCCCACGAAGCGAACCAGATTTCGTGTTCAAGACATTGACCTCTGACAAGTCAGGATGGGACAACCCGGGGGTGTCTTGGGGATTAGGTCTGCTCAGCATGACTTTTTCCGTCACTGGCGCGGACAGCGTGCTCCATATGTGTAGGTCCATCCTATAATTATGCGAAGAGCAATAACTGACATCATGTACAGGCGACGAGGTGAAGAAGGTCCGCACCCGAGTACCGCGAAGCATCATCATCGCATGTACCGTGAATTCAGCCATGCTGATTGTTTTCGCCACGATCCTGCTCTTTTACGGAGGAGCGCTGGATACGCTGAGCGACAAGCCTCTTCCACTTATCTGGGTTTTGTACTCCATCACAGGATCCAAGGTGGCAACCAACGTGCTGATATCGCTCCTCGCAATCATCTTCTTCCTCGCGCTTTTCAACATCTTTGCCTCCGTTTCGCGGCTTGTCTGGGTGTTTGCGCGCGACAATGGCCTGCCATTTTCCCGGTTCTTCGCATATGTGTGTTTTTATCTGGAATTGATTGTGCACAAAGCTTACGTGTGATTCCAGGTACATCCTACGCTTAGGCTTCCTGTCAACGCCTTGCTCCTGGTTGGCACGATCGTCATATGTCTGTCCCTCATCTACATCGCCAGCGCAACCGCGTTCAATGCGTTGATATCTCTGCAAGCCATTGCGTTGCATGTATCGTACTTTTTCCCGATCCTCTTCATCTTGATTCGCAAGCTGCGTGGTCCACCTCCACCATACGGGCCGTATAAGATGGGGGCTTTCGGCATTCCAATCAACGTGTTCGCCACGTGCTACATTGTCTACGTTGTGCTCTGGATGCCGTTCCCACAGATTCTACCAGTCACAAAGGACAACATGAATTATGCTGGGCCCATCTTTGCCGCTGTTCTGCTGGGCGCACTTGGCCATTGGTTTGTCCGCGGCAGGAAAACATTCCAGATGCCAGTCATCCGATACGAGTAAACAAAAAAGAACACTTGGAAGTAGAATTCGCTGATGGTCGACTGTAGATAATCACTAGCCACGTGCATGCAGGAAATATAACACAGCATAGCCGCCCTACTCACCTTCCCAACTATAACTAATTGCAGAACCTTCCGTTCCAATACCCGTCATCCTCCCGCAAAAACGAGCCGTTTATCGCGCACTCAATCCAGCCCCGCAACATCCCAATCCACACAAGTGCTCACCCACCCCCTCCCCAAAACAGCCAATTCCCCACTACCAATCGCAAAAAACCCCACGTGCTCTGTACAGTACACAGCTAAAGTAAGCCTTGTTGCACCCCTCCCTCTCCCAAGATAGAAACAGGGCTTAGCAGAATAAAAAATATAAAAAAAGGCTTGGCCACACTTCTGACTACATTTGGCAAAGTACGCACAGCATGCACAGCACGCACAGCCTCGGGGCATGGCGCAACCCCATTGGCTACCAGCGCGATCCTTTGCGACGACACAGCCGTGTCTCATGACGTCGTGCGCTTGAGTATTTTCGCAAAGAGGATGGCGAGGAAGAAGGGGGGGGGGGGGGATATATATATATCAGTCAGGCAGGCGCTGCGTGGATATTGCAGACGGCAAGGAGTGAGTACAGCGACGGAGAAAGAAATACTCAGAGTTGATATTTTGGGGAGTGCGAAATCGACCTGCGACGAATTTACTGATTATCACCCACCTCCCCCCCCCCCCCCCCCAAAAAAAAAAAAATGACACAACCACTCGACCCCTCCCCCAGCCCGGCCTCTCAATCTACCCAGGGTTCCTCGCAAGCAAGCCAGAGACGTTCCTCGTCAAAGGCCGCAACGCATGGTCGGACCGCGCCTCATACCTAATATCCTTCTGCTCGGCGACGGGCACCGCGCTCGCGCCTTTCCTCGAGATAGTCGAGCCGCAACGAAAGCACATCAGCTTCAAAACGATGGACGGGCAAGAAGTCATGCGCATCGTGAAGCAGACGCACCCATGGAGCGGGAAGAGCCCAGAGTACCACGGGATGCGGGGCGACGGCGCCGAGATATGGCATCTGAAGCTGAAGAGTGGGTGGAGTACCGAGTACCGTATGTGTGCGTGTTCAAAGCTTTGGGAGGAATGCTGAAATGGCTAATTATCGAATGTATAGAGTTGGCGATTGACGATGCGGTGGTGGGGGCGCGGCATGTGCTTGTTAAGAATAAGGTGTTGGGCGCGGACAAGGGCGTTTTGGTGGATGGGCAGCCGGCTGTGACTATGTCGAGGCATGAGGAGTGGTCGCATGTGCATCGGCATGATATCGTGAGTGTGGCGCCGGGCATGGATATTTTGCTTGCGCTGGGCGTGAATTGGATCCGGGCGGATAAGCAAAAGGAGGATACGAAGAAGGCGGTTTCGGCGGCCTCGTAGGCTGTTTGAGTGCGTTGTGCATGTCCTTTTCTAGGTTGTTTTTGATAGGTGGTGTAAAAGTAGCCGGCGTTGTTGAGCTTGTCTTGTTTGCTAGTGGATGAGGAAGGACGAGCCAAACGACTTATCCCGAATACCCACGGCGTACCATTTGCACTGGCGTTCCTTGGCGAAAGTCCATAGGCAGAGCGTTTTATTGATAAAGTTATTTCCCATAAATTCATATTCCTCGTCCTCACCCTTCACCCCCCATTCCCATTTTTCTTCCACTTCCGCCCCCACTTGGACTCCTTACTAACATCCAACTGCGAAAACGAGCCCTCAGGCAAACATCCAATCCGACCAATCGGCGGCAGAGCGGTAATCCGACTATCCCGGCTGCCAGAGCTCATCAGAGACTGTCTTGACGAGCCCTTGCTCGGCTTCGGTATGCTCAGCAACTCGACCTGTTCGGGCTTCGTGTTTTGGCGTTTGTCATGATATGGCGGCCGCGTCACCGCAACACTAGCTTCAGCGTAGTTACCCATCGCGGATTCCAGACGACGGGAGCCAGCGCGCATATGGCGGTGCGTCGAAGGCGTCATGGAATGGCGCGAAAAGAGACTATTAAAGCTTCGGCCGTGGCCGCTGTCATTCGCCTCCCGCGACCGATTCGCCCACGACAAGGGCTTTTTCCATTCACGGGGTCGGTCGTTTGGCGTGTTGTTGCTGTGCTCGCGACTGGGGTGTGTGATTTGCGAGAGCAGCTCCTTCACTCTGCGGGGCAACAGGCGGACGACAATGATGCGCACTTGGGGAAGGGCAACGCAGATGAAGCCGCAGGCGAGCTCGATAGTCGTCCAGATTGTCACTGGGACATAGTCCCACGTGGGATCGAACGAGCGCTTGAATGCGAGCAGTGTGTGCATGCGGATGAAGGTTGCGATGCAGCCGAATGCTCCGATGGCGAACATGAAGCTGACGCCGATCTTGCGCTTTCTCGTCATCTGGAGTTTGCGGATGAATACCAGGGGAAGAATGAGTAGTACCACGTCCTGGAAAATCGCAGAAGCAGAGTTGGCATACGCAAGAGCCTGCACGTCCATGCATTTCCCCTTGATGTCGAGATTCCAGAACGCAGGAACCGGCATGCAAGCAAAAGCAGTAAGGAGGAAGATTATAAGCGTATTAACAATCAGGTAAGTGAGAAAAACGTATGCGCAGATCTGGAAAGGCCTTGTCTTGAAGATTTGGAGATAGAAAAGGACGAGAGAAACTTTGATTAGACCCAGGACGATCACGTAAGTGGACGAAGAGATGTAGACTATGTCCATCAGTGGCTTGACACGCCAACGCAGTTGAACATACTCACAGAAACGTAGAATGCGCAGCAAATCGCCGTCTCCAAGATCCCACAGATGCTGGCCGAATCCCAGATGGGTCATGGCCAACACACACCCCGCAGGAATCGACAGAAGCAGCAGTGAAGTGGCCACGATCCAGTCGTCCAGCGCCACATGATGGGAGAGGAGCTTAGCCGCAACTCTCGTGATGACAAGCACCCAGGCAAGACCCCACAGAATGCTAGTATACATGTAGATATTGCCCTGCTTAGACTCACGGGGCAAACTGCACAAGTTCGCCTGGACCTGCGCGGAAACCAGCGTATCGGCCATTGTGCAATTGGCAAGCATGCACGCCGCCTGAGCCTGAGCAAGATGGACATCTCTGCAAATACACTCCTGGTCGTCGAGCCGACATTTGGTCACCGGGGCGGCGAGCAGCACACAAGTGATCTGAACCTCTTATCAGCATTGTACCGGGGGGGGGGGGGGGGGAGACAACAGCAAACCCCAGCAACTTACTCCGCAAGTCGGCAGATCCGTCAGGCCCGCCTGCCTGGACTCCAGACGCACAGCGTGGCAGAGGCCCAGAAACAGCACACAGACAGCTACAAGGAGGGCGCGGACGACCATGGGTGCAAACGGTGCTGCGCGGCTGGGGTGAAGGCGTCACGATGCATTTCACGGCACCGCTGAGATTAGGGGGTCGTGGGGGGGGGGGGGGTTGAAGACAACAAACGAAGCAGAGCGGCATACCTTCTTGAGCACCCGCACGATTCATTCCACGGACTTTATGGCAAGCTAACCCGTCCATCTAAGTTTGAGCAGCGTGTCAGACCATCCTAGTGTTGAGCGCCTTTAGCTAATCAGCAGCAGTCGCCGCTCACGGGGGGGGGGGTGTGCTGTTGCTGACAGGTAGGTGTCGTGTCATGGCGCGAATTCGCTTGGACGAAACTAGATGGACGGTGTGCGTGGGTTGACGAGAAAAGAATGCGGCCTGTTGGATCCGGCACATGTTGTGCAACGGCGTAGTGCGTAGTACGTCGGCAATGTGCTTCGCTGCCCGGTCGTTGGATGCGGGCAAGCATTGCGTTCCCTGTCGACACGTGCGGGCGAGCTTACCATGCGCTGATCTGTGCCAGATCTGTGCAGAGCACCGACAACGAACTGTGTGCGTCAAACCGTGGACCGTAGCACTCGCAGATGGGGCACGGGACGGGACAGAGAAGATTGGTGGCGGTGCTAGCTCAGCGGAGTCGGAGGAGCATGACACAGGAGCATGGCGATATTTGTGAAAATAGAGGCCAACGGTCGTCGTCGAATGTCGCCGACTGATATGCCATCGGACATGGTGGATTCCGAGACGCCGGACCGATCGCTTCATTTCTTGCAAATGGGCCCCTTCGATGCAAAAGTCAATCAAGTGGATTTGTTTTAGATCGCCACAGGGATGGCCCCCTGCCGGCAGATCCTCAATGATAGCTGCAGAGATCATGTATCAGTGGTTGGGCATGCGTGGTGGTGGCTTGCCCTTATGTCTACTTTTGCCTCCATCTGCATCTTTGTTGAGCCTCCTCCTCCTGTACGGTGGCAGCGCAGCCACCATGTGCCAGATGTGACATCACTCCTGCTTCTAGTTGTTCTTCCCCTTTATCTGGCTTCTTCTAACGCAGCTCGCTACCGGACATGGTTGCGTGGCCTCGGTAGATGCACATGTTAGCCAAAACCCCATGCAGAAGCAGAAATAGCATGTCAGATTTCCATGTGCAGATTCCCATCTTCTTTGCTTCTTCCAGAACATTCAAGCAAAATACCCCGTAGCCAGCACACTCGCCCATCACTCGTCACTCGCCCATCACTCGTCACTCACACATCATGCAGTTGCACCTCGCACTAATCCCAATTTCAAAAATACCATGCAATTTTCATTGCCACATACTGTGCTATGTATTTCGCCCCTGACAACTGCACAAAGTGCTGTGCAAAAAAAAAAAAAATAAAAAAAATAAAAAAAAAATGCCATAACAAAGTCCCTCACACCTACAAAAAAAACGCCAAACGCACGTTACACATTGCCAAGGCAAGAATGGCAACCCCATCATGACATGATGACCAAGGGAGGAACCGGAAATGAAGTGATAGAATGAACTCATTTGATTAATTAACTCTGTATCGAACAAGGGGCGTGACTTAGGCGAGGTAACCTAGCTCGTCGCCCTCGAGACGCTCGAGGTATTCCTTCTCTAGCAAGATGTCTATGCATTTCTTGATGTCGGGTACGCGGGGCATGAACCGGTTCTTAATCTGTTGGATCGTTTCCGAGACGAGCTGTTGGTGCTTCATCTTCTTGCGGGATTTCATGATACGGACGATGGCCGACTAGGATTGGTTAGCGGTGTAAAACATGGGGTGGGAGTAGGGAAAATACACACCTGCATGAGCAGCTTGCGATCTTCCTCGATTGTCTTGTGCGTGTCTTCTGCTTCTGCCTTTTGCTCAGATTTGATACCAATGTTGAGGTTCATCTTGGCTTTCTTAGTCTTGAAGCCGGTGTTGAGCTTGTAGGTTGTGCCGGACTCGGGTTTGCCATTCTCTGGCTGCGTGATGAGCACTTTGGCCTTGATGAAGACGCCCAAGCTGGGGTCAAGCGTCTCTTTGTTGAGCTTGGTAGCCTCTGCAATCTCATCATAGGTGACTGTGTCACTGTCGTTGAACAACAACATGATAGCCATCTGGTAAGTCGAGACCTGGAATGTTGGAGAAGCCTTGCTATTGGCAACCTTGCAGTAGTTCGCCTTAACTTCGCCTTTGCATAATTGCCACAACCAGGTCAACTTGCGACCTTGATGCTTGTGGTTGTAGAAGCGAGAAAACCGGTCATACGTTGTGACGATAAGTTGTGGGGGCGTGAATGGTGTGGTGGGAGGGTTGAGTGGCCAGAAGCCAGTACCAAGGATGTGATAGCTGGCATCAACATTCGTCTTCATGTCCGCTTCATCAAGGTTATTAGACTGCCATTCTTTGTAGGCAGAGTTCAAGTCCTTGGAAATTTGCATGTCCTGGAACATGCGCTGGAGTTTGTTGGTGTATTCAAAACCACAGGCCTCTTTCAGTTTCGAGATCATGCTGGTCTCGGCATCGTCGGACGCTGATGTAGTCTGTACCAGACGCTTCGCCAGCATGCGCGAGTAGAACTTCTGGAACACATCCTTGTCTTCGATGTACTTGAAGACGGTCATGATTTGGGTGAGCAGCCGCTCCATGTCGTCTTCCTCGCTCATCTTCGCACTCGACCGCTTCAGAAGAGTATCTGTGTACTTTGCGAGTAATTCGGGCGACTTGTTCGAGCCCGATTTGCAGATCTTGTTACGGTTGACAAATTCGCGGCAGGCGTTATCCAGCGATCTCACGAATTCCGACTCGCCGTTGAAAGCCTTGTTCACAAGATCCTGGTATTGGGTGTGGACCTCAAGCAGTGCTTCAACGTACACCTTGGGCTCCAAGCCTTCGCCCTCTTGGGCGATCTTGTCGACAGCGGCCAAACCTGCCTTGCGGACATGGGTCTCGAAGCGACCACGCAACGGGTCCAAGCCTTCGGGGATACGGGCGAGCAGCTTGTACATACGGCCGAGGTCGTCGATCTTGTCGTGGTCGAGGAGGATCTGGAACTCTTCGCGCAGGGCTTGCGAGTGGTTTGTGATGAGTGACTGCTCGCATGTTCGCATCAACGGAGACATTATCTCGTTGAGGAGGTACAGTGGTACGCGGTCTTTCTCTTCATCCAGACGAGCCTCGGCCTTTTTCATGTACTCAACCACGCTGTTCTCTGCCAAGAATTGTTTAGATTCATTATCGTAGTATTCGGCCGTGGCGACCAAGAAGGGCTTCTCAAAGAACTCTTTGTACACGTCGAGGGTGGATTTTGAGCTGTCAGCCTCGTCGAGACCAAGCGAGACGAAGGAGTCGACAACGGATTTAATCTGAGACTGTTCTATGGTCTCGCCATTCCGTTGCTTCTCGACCAGCTTCAGGACGCTGCGCATGACACTCTCCTGGGTGCCGGTGAACATGTCCTCCTTCCATCGAACCAGATGCAGGGTGTAGATGTCGTAGATGTGCTTCTTACCCTCATCCATCTCTCGTTTGACCCAATGGCGGTTGAGGTAGCGGAACAAGTGATTGTTGTACTGTCCTGCAGTAGTGTACCGGTTCCACTCCTTGATGTAGAAGGTGAGGAGGGACTCATCGACATGCTGCCGCGATGCTGTCTGCACTTCCTGCAGATGTGACTTCAGGTATTCGATCAGGTGCTGGTAGAGGTCCTCGCCGAGGAGATGTGCGCCGCCACGGTTGTTAGCAGCGTGGAAGGATGAGCCGGCGACAGCCTTCTGGGCAGTGCAGAAGTTGTGGATTGCGGTGTAGAGGCCCATGTACGTCTTCATGTCCATGCCACCTCGCAGGTTGGTCATAATCTTCTCGACGCCGGCTTCTAGGTATTTCCATCTGTGGGGTGGTTGGTGACTGGGCGTCTGAATCAGAGTCTCACACTTACGTAGCATTTACATCGTCCTTTGCAGGCACTGGCGGCATGGTGGACGCCGAGCTTGATGCGGAGGCCATGGTGGGTGTCGTCGCGTGCTCTGGGGCACCTTTCCAGGACGACTTTTTGCGCGATAGAAACCTTATCTTCGGTATTGGTCAAGCCAAGGAGAAGGTGTGGGTCAGTGTGTGTGTGTGTGTGTATGTGTGTATGTGTGTATGTGTGTGTGTGGAGAGAGGGTGTTTGTGAGGGCGGCGGTGGAGGCGGAGGGGCGGCGAGTTGTGCAGACCAGGAAAGTAGAGCCTGGTGGGGGCTGCAACACACAACTCAAAGCTGGGGGGGGTGAGGGTGCAGCTCAGTTGTATGTTGCACGTTGCGGGCGGTGTGGATGCGGTTTTGTGAATCACGACGAGCTTCAGGCAGCACTGGGTGAGCGAGCTTGGACTTGGCGGGGAAGCACCTCGACTCATGATTCAACTCTTCTGTGCCTTCTTTGCTTCAGCCTCACGCTAACTCACGGCGGTGCCTGCATTACTTGAACATTGATCAATCAGCTCTGAAATGAGGCAATGAGATTCTATTTCGTTATGTGCGTCTATTTAATTCTTTGCAATATCGTGCAATGCATTCAACGTAACTGTTCGTACATGGTGTTTTCTGGCATGGCAGATGCGTCACTGCTGCTTGCCTTGCTGGGCCACATGCTCTGCCTTTGCATGTATCTTTGCAGTGATGTGGTCTGGGAGAGCGTCCTTGGCCCTCTGGCCCGCCTTCCCGGTCGCCTTCTCTTGCTCCAGCTTTTCTTCCATAAGCTCTTCCTTGCTCTTGATGGACGTCTCTACCTGCTCCACCGCTCGCTCGATCTCAACCTCCATGTCTGGCAGCTGGAACTGTTCAGCAATCAGCTTGCCGTTCCACCGCTGCAGCACCATGACGTCTTTGGTGTCGTTGTTTGTTTGCTGGTGCACGACGCGCGCCACATCGTCTGTTTGCTGTTGGGTAGGCTTGGGTGCAGCGCGCGACAGCTGCCTGGTGGGGTACATTAGGCCGGCAGTGTAGAGCTCGTCGAGGGCTGCCGACGGCGTTGGCGTGGTGAGGCTGTGCTTGAGGAGGAACTCGAGGTACTTGGATCCAGCCAGGGCTTTCCAGTGCGAGTATGCGCGGTAGAGGACGTAGAAGAAGGGCAGGTTGGGGATGACAGGGATCAGCATGAAGGGCGCGGTGAAGGGCATGATGGCAATGCTCCACATCAGCTTGCTGCGATGCATGCGCTGCCGCTCTGTAGCCAGCTTCTCGAGGATGCCAGGCAGCTTCTCCTGCCTGACGTACCGGCCGGGGAACATGATCTTATACTTCTCCTTGCCCTCGACGAGCCTCTTCTTGCGCTGGGCAGTCAGGGCAGGCAGCGTCTTGAGGCCCCATTCCTCGTAGGGGATGCGCTTCAAGGCGTGGTTGCCGTAGAAGGTGACCTTTCTCTTCCAGCTGCCGAGCGCCTTGTCGTCCTTTTCCCAGGCGACCCAAGTTTCGCTGGCCTTGAGGGTGAGCTTGTCGAGGAGGGAGCGGTCCTTGGGGGCCTTCTCGTGCAGTTTTTCGCAGTAGACCAGCGAGCGGCGGGCGGAGATGGGCAGCAGGAAGAGGCGCATGGCGAGGATGGTGTCAGACGGGATGCATGGCGCAGGCGCGGGCAGTGGTGTGTGGGCGAGGCAGGGCAGCGGTAGGCAATTGTTGGTTGTTTGTGACGGCCGCCCAGGATTGAAGATGCATTTCTGCAGTGCAATGACGTGGGCTGCGAGGCGGCTTGGACTGCTAGCGACCAACTGGGCATGGCCTGATCGGCGAACAAGCAAATCTCCCCCAAGCACAAGAAACAGGCGCCCGGGCCCCCCCAAACCCTCAACTGCGCCAGAGCCAGGCCTCCAGGTCTCGACGCTCACTAGGCGCCAGATAATACCACCGCCGCTCTGCTTCTCGTCCCTTTCCTTCTGGCCCCTAATCCTTTATACTAATACCGCAGTCGGCATGCTGGTGTTGTCGCCGCGCATCGTCTACTTCGCTCCCACCTAATCCCCTGCTGCCCTGCCCCGTCCTGCCCTCAGCCGGCGCGCGCAGCGGTTGGCACGGCCATGGCAAGCAAGCCCATGGTCGAGCGCAGGAAGAGCGACCATAGCAGTGGCAACGCCAATGGCAATGGCAATGGCAATAGCAACAGCCCAGCCAATGGAACAGGCACCGCCGCCCTGCCCTTCCTCACCCCCGACTCGGCTGCCCACGGGACCTCCCCGATGGCCACAGCGACACCACACCACCAGCCCTCGACGTCCAGCACCACCATCACCACGGCCAGCAGCCGCCTGCTGCCCTCGCCCATCCCCCCGCCCACAGCCTCGTCGGTCGCGTCGCAGCAGCGCCCCCAATCCAGGGTCAGCGCCGTGTCCGGCATATCGCGCGACAGCCAGGGCGAGGGCGCCGTGCGGAAGAGCCACAGCCAGTCTGTGTCGAGCACTCCCCACACGCTGGCCTCGTCAAGCCGCACGCTGAGCGCCGAGACCCGTGACCGCGAGAGACAGCGTGTAGCCAGGACCCTGCCCCGTGAGCCTACCCACCTGCCCACCTGCCGGCCCTGCCCGTCCTGCTCTGTCTGCATCTGCTAACACGCCCCAGCCTGGGTCCAGACTGCCGACGAGGACGACCATGCCGACGCCACCTCCCTCCTGCTGCCGCGCACCCCCACCTCGGTCCGCCACCCGTGCCACAACTTCATGCCCACGCCCAAGTCCAACGTGCCCGGCCGCCGGTTTGACCACGCCCGCGAAGGCGCCCCCGTCACGCTCAGCACGCCCGTCAGCGACAGCGCGCTCAAGTGGAAGCAGTTTGCCCAGGCCTCGTCGGCGTACGGCGACCACATGGACCGCCCCATCTCGTCGCGCGGCCAGATTGTCGACGACGACTGGATGAAGGAGAACATGCCCGACCTGGAAACCCCGTGGCAGCCCATTGACGAGAGCAAGGCCGACGACGGCCTCGAGGGCTTCTGGCTGTTCAGCCCGGCCAAGCGCAGGCGGAGGCTGCTGCGTTTCCACAAGACCATCATGAACCACCCCATGGTCCCCGCCGTCATCCGCATGGTTGTCCTCATCTTCTCCATCATGGCCCTCTCCCTGGCAGGCGCCATCTTCCACAACTCGGACTCGGCCGGCTGCGAGAACAACTCGTCCACCTGGATGGCCATTATCGTGGACGTGGTGGCGGTTGTGTACACCGTCTACATCACCTACGACGAGTACACGTCCAAGCCGCTTGGCCTGCGCTCGCACAATGCCAAGATGTCGCTTATCTTCCTAGACCTAGCTTTTATTGTTTTCCAATCTGCCAACCTCAGCCTCGCGTTCCAGGCGCTGACCGACGAGAAGTGGGCGTGCCGTGAGTCGCCCGATGCGCGTGACCAGGTGTGTCATTATACGCGGTCCATCTGCACGCGGCAGAAGGCGCTGGTGACGACGTTGCTCATTGCCCTGCTTGCGTGGCTGGGTACCTTTACCATTAGCACCTTGAGGTAGGTTTTGGTCTGCCGCTGTGTAGCGTAACGTCGTCTTTGCTGATGCACTGCAGGTTGATACATCGTGTGGCAAGGTAGCCTCAGCCCCTACGCTCACTTACAGCCTCACCCACCCGGGACCCCTTGTAACAGTACTCTTCAGTTATTCTTTTTGCTTTCTGTGAGCTGGCATTGCACAGCGACGGCGCTGGGGGCGTTTTGCATAGTTTGCTATACGATTGCGTTGTCATTGCATGGATATGCACAGCTTGTCCATTTTCCTAGATTCCCGTACAATAGTGAATGCAAATAAGACGGCAATGCCCTATTTATCAACCCGTGTCTACCTACCTGCTGTGTATACGTACCACGGTACACGCATGTACCGTGTATTCCGAAACGCATGCACTAATTCACGCATTCCAGGGCAATTCCGGAGGCCCAGGCGGGAATAGCGCCGTGTGACCACGCGACCCCGCCACTGCCCGGGTCTCCATTGCTCCATTCCCAAGGGGTGCCCATGCTTGGAACGCGGCTGTGCCAGTGGCGGCTCTGACGACTTGCACTCCTTCACCCTTGACGCCACTTGGAGCCTTGTTCCATTCGCCTGTACCTTTATTCTTCTCCTGCTGCCTCTCCACTCCATTTCCTTTCTACCTTTTTGCCCCTGCACCCTGTACATACAAAAAACCCGTTACATGCGAGCATCATGCCCGCGCCCCTAGCAAAAGGCACGCCCCCCCACCACCGCCACCACCCAGGCTGACATGCCTTCCCACAGCTAACCTTCTTCCCCCCCTCCTGCAGGCATCATCATCGCGGCCTCCATTGTCGTCGCTGCTGGCATCGCCATCTACGAGTCCCCCCAGGTCCGCGCCTGGGTCGACCAATCCCGCCGCAAAATCGCCATCGCCCTGCACAGCCTCGGTGACGAGATCCAGCCGCGCCGCCCCAGCGAGTCGTCCGATGACTTTGAGCAGAGGAAGCTGCGGCGTGAGGAGCTGGTAAGGCGGAATCGCAACGAGTTGGTGAGGAGGGCGAGGGAGGAGGGTGTTGCGGTGGATTTGGACGAGTTGGCGAGGATTGGGGAGGAAGGGAGGGCGGATCAGAGTAAGAGCTTTGATGGGCTGGTGGGGAGGGACGGCACGCTAAAGGAGAAGGAGAAGAGGAACGCGAGCGCGTCGGGTGTTGAGGACGCGGGTGCGCTGCGTCAGCGGTCTGGCGCGGGCGTAGTTGCTGGAGCTGCTGCTGGAGCTGCTGCTGCTGCGGCTGTGGCGAATCCCTTCACGGACGACAACGTTTCCTTCCAAGTCGGCGACGACGAAGAGCCGCCCTCGCAATATGAATCGGCCATCGAACTCCCCACCCGCGACTCCTCCGCCACTCTCGGAGCCACCCCCGCCCCGCCCCTCATCGACCTCTCAACCGACCCCGACCACGTCTCCACCGGCACCCTAACCCCCCGCTCCGACCGCTCGCACTCCATCCTCACCGCCGCCTCCATCGCAGACGCTTCCGACATTGCCATTCTAAGCATGCAAAACGACATGGATCACGATGCCCGCTCTGAAGTCTTTTCAGAGGCCGGCTTTACCGACGCTGGGTTCTCTGACGCTGGGTTCAGCGAGTTTGGCCGCGATAGGACGGGCGTTATGACGCCGAACTCGTGGACAGATGTTGGGAGTGACGACGAGAGTGAGTGGGGGGGCGCCATTGATGGGCGCGTGAGTCAGATTCAGCAGTAGATGGTTGCGCGTTTAGCTCCCTGGGTTTAAAATAGGCATGGCGTTTTGGAAGCCGAGGAGGGGGAGGCGAGGGGGAGGGGGGGCGAGGCGCGACTTATGCCTTCGGTTTTGGACAGATCAGGAATATATGTGCATATCTGGGCTTGCTTTGTTGGGGGTTGATGCCATGTGTTGTTTACTCAATCTGCTTTACTGACCGTGACAGGTTACTCTTCCCTACCTATCTCCCTTTGCTTACACACAAACATCAACCAATCCACGCCCTCACCGCCGCCCATACGCCGACCCCCCATCCCGCCTAACCCTCTTCCTCCCATCCCCCTCCCCCTCCCCTCCCCTCACCCTCTTCGGAATCCGATACGCCCTTCCAACTCCAACCCCACCTCCAACCCGATCCCCATCTTCGCCCCTCAACCTCTCCTTCAACCTCTCCCTCATCCTCCCCTCCGCCCTCTCAATCCCCACCCTCAACGCCTCCCCAACCAACCCCAGCACTGCCAAAAACGGAAAAACCAACACATGCCGCAACCTCAGCTCAACCTGCACCCCGACACACCCTTTGTCCACATCCACACACACCCTGTTTCCCCCCGTGCCACGCATCTCTGGCGCGGCGCAGCAGCAGTACATAGGCATGCCGTTCTCTGCCTCCGCCTCTGCCTCCGCCTCCACCTGCGCGCCGCCGAACCCGTGCACACGCCACTCCGCCAGCGCCGTGCGATCGAGATCCTGCGGGCCAACAGGGCGCAAGGGGATGCGCAGGGCGCGCAGGAGGGATTGCGTGTGCAGCACGGTGAGGCACAGGGGCGGCGTGAAGGTGTGGCGGGCTGCGTGGAACCAGCGGAGGGCTTGGGTGAGGCCGCGGGCGTCGAGGCCTGTGGGGAAGGTATGCAGGCCGCGGAGGAGGGCGTCGAAAGTGGGGAGGGTGGGTATGTAGCGTGCGTTGGATTTTGGCTGGAGGGGGAGGAGGTGCTGCTGCTGCTGCTGCTGCTGCTGCGCTTGATATTGGGACATTTGGGCGGGGGATAGGGGCGTGTTTGGGGGCCCACGGAAATGCTTCTGTGGGCATTTTATTAGTTCACGGTGGGAGGATGCGGGGGGAGGGGGGCGGAGGGGGTGCCCAACGACTAACCTGCATGCCGACCATGTCTGCGCCTGTGTATCCGGCGTTTGTGAGGCGGAGCATTATGTTGGCAAGGCGCACGTGGTGGGGATAGAAAGCGTGGATTTCTTTGGCGGTGAGGTGGATGCCTGGGGGGAAGATGGCGGAGATGGGGACGGCGTCCGTGTACCATGACGAGTCATCTTCCAGGTTATTGCAAGGCGTGCCTGGGGGCTGCAGCGATGAGAGGATCGCTGTGAGGTTGAAGTCGTGTGTTTCGTCGGTCCAGGTGCGCTTGAAGAGCGGGAATGTGCGCAATGAATTGGCCGAGTGTGCTGTGCATGTAGATTTTCCCGATCTGACAGTGGCAGGCGTATCGGGTGGTGTTGCAACTTGAACAATACCTAGTGGTCGTTTATGTCGGTGACCGGGTAGAGATGGTAATGGTATTGGCCGCTCGAGGAGTTGTCGGACATGTGATTTGTTCTTATTCGAGAACCTCAATCGAACAACTAGGCCCACCATTTCGTAGCTCACATTCTTGCCCTCGACAGACTCTTCGCTTCTCTTAAGCTTTAGTACCTGTGACCATCCGCTATGTTGCAACAAATCAAGCCCATAGTTTCCTGAGGTCTGCGCGAGATCTTCTGAGAGTTCTATCCTTTTCTTTTTAGTTTCGCTCATGGGCGAGGGCACGATTGCCGTTACGTCTTTAATGTTATCTTCATCCTCTGTGTTGTCATTAGTGCTCAACTTCTGGCCATCTTCATTCGTAGTCGCATGGTAGTCGTAATCTAGAGTATCCCACACGGATCGTAGCAGCGGTGCGTCCTCAAAATCGTCATGCTGGAAGATGGCAGCGGCATATCGCCAATCACGCGACTTTGGAACCCAGGTAGAGTTGCGTTGAGGGCGGGATTGTCGGTGAAGAATGTCTGCTTCAGACTTGATATTTCTAGAGTCATGAATCCCCATGGCCGACGTTGAGATCGCATACGCTAGTTTAGCAATATGGGTTGAAGGTTTGGGAGTGATAGAGGGCAGTGGCGGTACCTGATGGAGAGGAATTGGCTGTGAGACAGGCGTTGGTTAGTGAGCCGACGGATGACTTTTACTTTCACTGCGGCACGAGCCTCACAGGTGAATGTTGAGGCCATTTTCTCGCATATATCTCAAGACTGAACCCCCGTTTGCCCCTAGTTCAGGTGTAAGAATTTCCATCGGGAAAGATTTTGCCTGCGCAACAGCGCCCTGATGGCTGCAGCGAGAGACACATTCAGGATTAGTGACTTCTACATTTGAGTAAGAGAAACACAGGCGACAATGAAAAGAATGTGAGCATGATTCAATGAGGTATGGTTAGAAAACTGTACAATAGAGTTTGAGATACTAGAGTAGGATACTAGAGTAAGATACTAGAGTAAGGTGTAGCATGATGAGGTGTGCGTATTCTAGCATGGGCGTGTGGGCGAAGGTGAAATTGCTCAGATTGACCTAGAAAAACTGCCGTAAGCATATCTACATATAAGAGCACAGATTTCGGTACGTGACTGAGCGTCGTCGCTTATTGTCAGAATCGATAATGGTGTCAGAGGCAATTGTTTGGGAGGTGGGCGTCATGAGAATCAGCTGTAGCTTCTTGTTTGCGCTGAATGAAATATCGCAATCTCTGCCGAATAATTAAAATGTTATTCATAGAATGACTACCGATTATGAAAAAGGCGTCAATTGTCAAAGAAGTTTGATGTCTAGCGATGTATGCATGGCAAGACGTGAGTCGGCTAAACCTTCCCTGCAAATAGTTACGTCACGCCATCCGACCGAGGTACTTCAAAAGTCCTGCAGTATCCGACGTGAACTGCAACCTTCATAATTGTTTGCACCACTCCTCATTTCTTCCTACGTAAACCTTATAAAGTAGAGAAGATCCATCAATCATGTCCACGAAAACGGTTCCTGTGTTGACCCTCGAAGGAGCACGTTTGGCGTTGTCTGCAGCAGAAGCGCGCTCAAAAGAAATCAATGTACCAATGAACATCGCGATTGTTGACAACGCGTGTCATCTCCTTGCTTTTGCCCGGATGGAAGGCGCGAAGTTTACATCGATCAACATCGCAATCGACAAAGCATACACAGCAGCTGGTCATCGCGCAGCCACATCCGTCTACAAGGAAGCTGTCTGGCCTGGTGGACCAGCATTCGGTATCAATCACAGCAATAGCGGCCGATTCATGACGATTGCAGGTGGAGTCCCCATTAAGAAGGACGGTGTAGTTGTCGGAGCTATTGGGTGCAGTACAGGGACGCCAAGCCAGGACGAGGACGTTGCAAAGAGAGGGGTGGACGCTGTTGAAAAGAGTTTTGGAGTCAAGGCAAAGTTGTAGCCTCTGAGATATTTATTGGGACGCTGAGATCATTAGGATGGCCCAAGAATTGGTTCCTCATGTTGGAGTCATTCATTTGGCCTGGTCCCCAATCATATTCTTCCGCTTCCGTTAGTGTATACTCCTCCTTCGCGTTGGCTTGGGGCCGACGCTAGATTACATTAGGACATGACAGGTCTACTATTACGCCGTCACACCATGAAACTATCAAGAAAATAAGCCTTTCTTGGCCATCGTTATGATATATTTCTAGTCCTCTACCTCCACGATTCTACGCGCCTTCGCACATCACCATGGTCTAGGTCGCTTCCTGTCGACTTCGCGTTTCCAATATCTATGGGTATTGACCATTCTTTGTGGATTCGTTGAAGAACAACTATTTTCGAACTATGCACCGTTCAAGCGGGCGACGAATTCGGTCTAGAGCATCAAATCTATGACGCGATCGATCGAACTTTCTATGTTTTGCAGTAATCACTTCCTCCCCTACAGGAGCGGGCCGAAACGCGTCAGTCTCCCCCGTCATACCGCCGACCAGTAGCCCTCCCCGCATATGACATTAGCTCCTTAGTTATGAGTGGGGATCTAATTCTAGACACGGCTGGTAAGATGGTCAATTTTTTACTCAGACCTGAACAATAGACCAGGGAGGCTCGATGTATACGAGCTCAGTTGCAGGACTTCTGCAAGTTTCGGACCTGCTTTACAAGCTAGTCTACGACTTATAGGTCTACAACTTGTATAAAAAGATCAAACGTACAAAAACCAGCAAAGAGCGGTCGTGGTCAGAGTTTAGGCATTCTTATTCAGTCCCTATCTCCTTTGCTCCGCTCCACTTGCTAGCATCCTAGCGCCACGGGTGGTTGGTTGCTTTTGCTTCCAGATGGCTGACGGGAGGACTGGGCAACATGGTCTCATAGGCTCATACCAGCAAGCAAAATCTTGATTTTTGCCGTGCTTGGTCGTCCGTCCATCAAATTGGTTACCGGTGTTGCGCTTTTCCATAGCGGTAATAGTCCATGATGCCCATCCCTCGCTGTGTGTATTGGTGCAAACGAAATCCAGTAGCGTCGCTCCCAGATATTCGGTACTGAACACCTGAACCCTGTTGCCCTAGAAAGTCAGGCCACAAGAAAAGGTCACAACTTTGCGCAATCAGGTTGCTGGTGATGACCTACACGTAAAATTATGAGCCGGGTTGCATCCAACTTAGTGAGAACTAGCAGCTAGGATCATCTTTAGTGCACATAAGCGGGCTGACATAGCGGAAAGGAGTAAGCAAGCTTGGGCATTCGCCTTCCAATGATCTGCGCGTGACTCGAGAACTCAGATACCTTCGCAGGCCATCGAAGGCAGTTGAACCTAGCGATGCCGATGGTGTTTGATTTGACCACTGAAACTCGTTGAGGTGAGAAAGCCATTGTTCTATGCGGTCTAATCATTCCGACTGTGGAGCGCCACGGAATCGGTGGCATTGGCCGACCACTCCAGGGAGCACAGCCTGAGTCGGACCGTCTTCACCCAACCCGCACTTTATTTTGAATATTGAGCAGCACCACTGTGCGATTGCGCATGATAAACTCGAAGCTTCACGGTTAGAAGTAACCGTGCCATTAGGCAGCATTTAATCGACCAATAGATAATTCAAGGATCAGCAGTCGGCCTTCCGAGTCAGCTGAACGGTGAGTGCTGTATGCATGCGAAGATGATGTGCTTCCTACACGTTTCGCGTTAGGTTGAAGTTCGCAAGGAGATGTAGCTCAAACTGCACCAATCACAGACGACAATCCTAGCCCTAACCGTCCTTAAATGGAGTTGTATTTCGGCCTGTCAACAATCGCGGCACAAACCTTACTTTCTTGATATCGCGAACGGGCCATAATCCATCAACATCGATTTGAGAGCGCCTTGATATCTTGCAAATTCCTAGGTTTCGCGCTTCAGATCGCTTCCTGTCAATCACACTCCACAGGTTTGACTTGGCCTTGCAGCCCCACGCGGACCACTCCTGGAACACTTCTCTGCTGGGCCCAAAGAGCGCACAACAATCGCCAATAAATCACAGGAAGTGATCGCCACCAATATCGAAGAATCATGGCCGGTGTACTATGTGTCTGGGCGAACCTTCCGGATAAGGCTCTCGACTGGTATCTGAAAGAGTATGTTCCAGCAATGGCAGAAAAGAATAGCGTATACGCTCTCCATAGTGAGCTCACAGTAAGCGGCTTCGAAGGAGAGCCAATCGGCCAGCTAGACTCGCCATGGCGTCTTTGCACCATATACGAGTCTGATGATGTTCAGAAATCTACGGAGAGTGTTTACGACAAGTCGAACCATCCGTCGGACGAGCTATTGAATGGGCTTCTCGTCCAGGCACGATTTGATGTGCGAACGTATCGCGAGCTCAATAGATGGCAGGCAGAGGATTGGGACGGAGGTGAGAATCAATAAGTTTTTGTCCAATACCTATCTTACTTGCGGTCTAGACGCCTCTCACGTTGCAAATATAGCCGCCATGGAATGGCGGGTTACAGCAGACAAGCAAGACGAGATTGTCAGCTGGTACACTTCTTACGTGGGACCTCTAATGCTAAAGAGTCCAGATACGCTCCGAATGAGGTTATTCGAAGTAGATAACGCAACTGTCCTCCGAGGACCCTCATATGAGACCATGGAGAAGGACGAATTGCACACCTACTTGACCTTGACGGAGTTTGAGACGGATGAGTGGCCGTGGGATACTGTCTTGGAGCTTGCCGAAAATGAGCAATGGAAACAATATTTTGAGGTGCAAAGAGTGGTGGTAAGTTGCGAGCATAAGGATGATAAGCACCCACTGACTGATGGATAGAAATGGCAAATCAGCGCCTTTCTGGTAACAAAATTGTTCTCTGAGAAGTACCGAACTGGTCTTGATTTGAGAAGCGGTGGTGCTACTGAAGAGGAAGAAGAAGATGATGATGATGAAGAGAATGAAAAAGAAGAAAAAGAAGATTGACTTAGAGTGTTATCATACAGAGCGTTTTCGAGATACCCGCTTCTCCCCGGATCGAATAACAGGGTGGTAGCAACACATGCACGTAAAATACCAGGCCTTATACAAGGAGCCGCATATGGTTTACTTCTCGTTCATTTGTACAGGCTTTCAATGATACAGTAGAATAGTTACGTCAACTGAACATGCATCATGGTTTGGCACCAAACGCGCACAACATACAGTTTATCTGAATCCGTGGCATTTCCGTACTCGGCCTCACCCAACTTCCGAACCACATCTGCTGGACACTCGTCTTCCTTCGAGATCTTGATGTTCCGAACCGCCTTGTACACGCCCACGGCCGAATAGCCCACCAACCCACAAGCACCTATTCCATCTCCGTCAGCAACAAATCACGTTAGGGATAGGGAAGAGCACTAACCAGCAGCAGGCTTACACACAAGATTACCCATCCCCTTAGCTAACCCGGTAGCAAAGCCCGCAAGACCATTCCGCTCCGCCCCATGAATGGGTTTCGCAACGAAATCAGCCAAACCGTCACCAAGCCCGTACCCAAAACTCTGTTCCCAAATTAGTTAAAAAAGAAGAAGAAGAAGAAGAAGAAGAAGAAGAAGAAGAAAAAACAAAAAAAAAAACAAATGCCTAATCAACCCACCTTTGCGCTGACCAGCAGCCCACTCCTCAACCCAGTCACATTCTCATACTCTCTCACTTCTTCGCCATACAACTTGGGCAAATTGTGGAAACCCCGCGTTATCCCATGGGTCGTCAGCACAGGCGTCTTCAGCGCCGCAGTCACAACACGGCCGAGGCCTTTGCCTGCCTCAACGGCTACTTTGGCAGCGGCCTGCGGCGCACCCTTGACGTCTTCCACAGTAACGGGCTGCGTGTTGCCGTCGGGATTGCTGCGCTGGCGGGATTCGAAGCGTGTTAGCATGGGCGTGGCCTGTCGGCCGAGTTCGACAGGGCCCGCTACTAGACCGAGCATGATTTCGCCGACTGAGTCGTATACCCCGAGCATGATGCCTGATACAGGGTCTGTGGGGTCCCGGCGGGCGGATGGGTATTGTGATATTCTGGGGGTGGATGTAAGCGGTGAGGTGATTGTAGAATAGGGATGGTACTGACAGTTCTAGGTCTTTGGAGTTGAGGAGTCCTTGTTTTGTAAGGATGGCGGCTGCTAGGGGGGATAGTGCCGTCTTTCTATTCTTCACTAGCCAGATCGCTGGTCGGTCTTTGAGAATGCTGCATGCTCTTACACCTACGAGCGATGCGGTTGTAGTGGGCTCAGTCAGGTAGTGCCCGAGTGCTGGGGGAGTTCCTGTCGGTGCAGTTGCTACATTATTTTGCGTATGCTCTTGCAGTACCTGTATGAGCGTTTCTGAGTCTGGTGTAGTATGTGTGCTCAAAGGCCTTGGGGAAGAAGGCGCCAGCACATCGCGCTCGGGAGATCGCTCCGGTATGTGAGGTTTTTCTTCTTGTGCTGCTTCAGCATCGACTGTTACCTCACCCTCTGCTATCGACTGGGTGTAGGCTGGCGGTGTGATCACGTATAGATCGTCATCACTCATAAGATCGGCATGCTGTATTGATGAAGCGTCTGTATTTGCTGCAATCATCAGTATTTTGATTACTTCCATGGGAGCAGCTATGTTGATTCCTACGGTCAATTGGTCTAGTGTTTTCAGCATTCTCGCTACTGAGTAAGGGCGTATCAACCGTAACTTCGACATCAGCAGGCTCCCTAGGTGCATTCATCGGTGTCATATTGTACTAATCCAAGCTCAGAATTTGATGCTGAGATTACATTGAAGGAATCTACTTCTACATATGCTTCAATCGCGCTGTCAGCCTTGTGTAAGGGATACGCGTGTCGATGTCTGAGATAATGTGGCGCTAGCCCTGACTGAGAGAGCACAGCTGGTTGCCTAATTGTACCATTGGATAACATCTCGCAAGCAACTCTGAAATTCGGCTAGACCTGAGTTTGTGTGGCTTGGATATTTCTGTACTTGCAGCCTTTCGTACGCGTTTCGCAAGGTTTCCCGGAACAAGTTCTTTAAGCGAATGGGGCGCAAATCCAGCATCGTGATTGGTTTGATCATCAAATGTTGCACACTTTTAGCAATAGACCCGATCAACCAGAAGTGGAACTCAACACCTCGATAGCAAGGAAATTAACGAAAGGAGAAGTCTCTTCATTGTAATCGCTGCCCTTACCTGATAATGCGACAACTAATAGTCTTTGGGGTGTTCGTAGCCGGTGTATCATTTGGGACACCATTTGATTTTCTAGCGATGAAGAACCACTTTATCTTCCTTTAGCAATGAAAGCTCGCTAAATTCCGTATAACAGTATTTGCATCAATTATTACAGTCGTGCTCCCCATATTTTTCATGCCAGTCGGATAACTGCCTGCCAAGATAGTTGATCACACCCTCTTTCGCTTGGCCTTTTGCTGCTGAAAATTGACTTGAAGTACTCTGGAAGCACGTTCGCGGCCCACACCCCAAACTCTTGCGGCTCACACCAACATTCGGCGACGCGTCCGAATGCGATGCTCGCAACCACCGGCCTAATTTCAATGCATCTATTCTGGATCTTGACTTGCTTCTGTATCACCCAACTTTCCTCAAGATTGCCGATGACCGGGCGAGACCTTGAATTCTAATGTCCGGAAAGGCACATACTTCCCATCTGCCAATTGATCCGCCTGGCGTTGTATGTACCTTTCAATTCTTGAATCTGAACAATTTACATGCTGGCTTACCATCTCGGTCAAGTGATGCTTAGTGTTTGTCAGGTTTTGTATCTCTGCTCTCAACGCTCTGTTCGTTCGCTCGCTGATCCGCGCTTCTTGGACGAGGTGGTCCTGCTCTAGTCTTTGCTTGGTCCTGCACCTGCTCGCTGCTTTGCGATTCTTCTCAAGGTATATGGCGCGCTCGGCGCTTATTTCCGTTGGTTCTGATTTACGCCGCCGTTTGGAGGTGGTGGAACGTTCGGTCGCGGAGGGTTCTTGTGTGCTTATTTCTGAGTGATCACTGTTATGCCTCTGAAGCTTATCACGAGTTTTGGCCGAGTAGTCGACGAGTTGCCTCGGTATATAAGCGTTGGGGCCACTCAAGAGCGTGCTGTTGCGCGATTTTGGAGAGGGCTGGTTCTTGTCGGAGCTTATTTTCGTTGAGGGTATTGTTGTCATATCAGCAACCAATCCCGTAGTGTTGATTGTCGTGAACATTTGCAAGAACGGGTATGAGGTATGGGTACCAAAATTGGAGGGCACGATAGCATCCCGGTACTCTGGTATGAACTGATGGTTCGTGTTTGCGCCACACATTGGCACAGTGCTATCAGAGCGAAGTTCTCTGTCCCTGTTGTTCGGGCTAGCATTCCGCCCGTGGTCCAAGGTTGGTAAAAGTGGAGCTCCTGGAGTTATCGTGAAAGGCACTGTATGTTGGATATCGGTTGTTGTTGGATAAGATACGTTACCAAGTGGAGGTAGATCCCATATTTCCAGCGTTTCATAGCGATTGGAGTTTTCTGAAGTCACCTCAGGGCCCAGTTCAGGTAATTGGTAGCCATATCCCTCAAGCGGTTCCATGAGGAGCGTTTTAGTAGACATAGGATGCCGTTACTAACTTGGTATTAGGACGGGTAAAGATAGGTGTCCGTAGTGCTCGGCCTTTATGCTGAGTCGGGTTCAACAGAATAGATAGCGACTACCCTGAGAGGATTTTGGAAGGTGCGTTTGAGAAGACTCTGGAAGGTGAGTTCGATCGGTTTATAGATCTCATCACCGTGTACTGATGTTAGAACAAACGTATGGAACTCAGAACCGCGGATTCGTGATTGAAGGTTACCTGGTTAATAAGGAATAATTCTGACCGTAACGCGGCATGCATCGCATAGTTCGCAGGTCCTCAACGAACCATAAGAATATAGGATGCTAGCTCACACCGTGCATTCAAGTCCAAGTTCCAAGAGGAGACTGTGAGGTCATAGCTGGGTGAGCTTATTTCTCGGGACAACAGTGCAAGCAGCGCATGAGTACCAGGGGCATTTGAGCTCCGCGGACGCAAAGGAGCTTTAGCCCTGTGAATGGGAGATAGGAAGTACTACGCTCCAAGTATGTGTGGTTCGGCCACGATGGCCGGTAGAGTCTGTGCATGCCCCAGCTTGGAGACTCGCCAACGGATCCCATTCCCGGAGCCAATAGGAGGAGAGCTAGACTATTCGACTTGCTTGATGTGGGACGTTGATCCATATGATAGGTATGTTTGCGAGGGGGGTAAGCTTTTGTTGCAAGGTGCTTCTTATCACTTGTGTGATGTAAAATGAGAAAAAACATGTAGGTGATGATAGCCGTCGGGGTTCCAATGTTGGGTGACATCCTTGCCGAGACCTGTTAGGCTACTAAAAAAAATGTTAGGCTGGCAGCGGTTTGTGGGGAACATATGAGTGAGCTCCGCAATCATGGATGCATGCATCGCCACTACCAGGCTTACTTCTACTATGTAGCGCAATGAATCTTGAAATATGTGTATTTCGTCGGCATTGGATTGTGAAAGTCAAACACTCAACTCACTCACTCTTGACCGCCTGGTAAAATTTCTTCGCCCTTGGTCGCCGAACCAACCAAAGATTTGTATTATCCTATGTTTATTCCCTGGCCTCCTAACTGCGACTTGACGCGAGGAGGAAAATCGATTCTATATTGTTTTGCAGTGACCTAATGCGAAGAGTAAATGACCCATCTTCCTGGGTTCAAAGCAGTACCCAGTGGAGTCATTTATTGTTGCCAATCAGAAGAAGGCTTTCTCTATTCGTAGGTTGCGTTCTGACGTTGCGGACTAAAACATCACTCAGAAATTTAGGCTCTAAAAGGCATGGATTGTTGGGCACTCCTGCATATGACGCTGCACCGCGCAGTTTGGATGCATACAGTTTCAATCCGGAGCTCATCAACGGCGAAAGCTTACTTTCTTATTGATCTAGCAACTGAATTGGCTTCTAAATCTATATGCGAAAAAGCCCGTTTTTAAGACTTGCAATGTCCACACATACCCAGCTGGGGCCGTACAACTCAAAGACAACGAGCGCAAGTGTAACACTAATTCGTGCCAAGCACAATACCAAGCATCCAATCCCTATCCTCCATTACCACTACTGAACACCATCCCAAACGCCTCCCCCTCCTCCATGCTCAACCCCTCATCCAAAATCGAATGCGCCATATCAACTACCGCATCCTCGATCCCCGCCTCAAGCACCAATCCCTCACTAAACGCCAGCCGCGTCAACGCGACCAAATACGCATGCTGACCCCCCAGGGTATTAACTAATTTGCTCTTGATATCGAAGCCCGGGTTGGCTGTGGCAATGTGGTATATGAGTTTCATAGTGGCGTTTATAGACGCAGTCTTTTGATCCTGAGTGGGCGAGAGCGGTTGTTTGATGAGAGCGTTGATGCTGTGGTCGAGGTATTTGATTAGACGGCCGACACACAGTGGGTTTTGGGCGAGGCGAACGCAACCGGGTTCCGGGAGTGAGAATTGGGTGAGGACGGTAATGACGAGGAGGCGGAGGACCCAGACTTCTTTCTCAGTGGCGGGGAGCGAAGCTGGTGGGGCTGAAGGGTTGGGGATGGGCTGTGGAGTCTCGATGAGCATGTTTGTGAGGCGGTTTATGAGGGCGTCTTCGATATTGGGTTGGCTTTCGTCTTCGGCTGCGATGGGGCCGAGGGAAGTAGAGAGAGCAGATGTGCTAAGGATGCGCAGCATGAGTGTTATTTGCAGCTGTGGGTATTCCTTGTTGAGAAGCATCAGAGCAAAGCCCGAGGGTATACCCTGCCAGAAACGAGTCAGAGCTTCTGGGTTTGTAGAAGATACGGAACTTGTCGCAATGAGATAGAGTAACTCTAGACAATCAACCACATCAATTTTGGTCGTGATATCGATTTGGGCTGGAGAATATAGGTTTGCGACAGCCTTGCCGCCCAGTTTTGCGGCATTGGAGATGGGCAAGGATACTAGATCAATAGATGAGATGATAAGAGGGACAGTCCTCTCAGCTACCTGCACAGCGGTTTCTGCTGGCTCAAATGCTAGGATAAAGTGCATTGCATCGAGGATGAGAGATATTGGGGCGTAGTATCTTTCATCTAGACATCGCTTCCACAGATCCAGAAAAATGTGGCAGATTCGCAACGCTAGCTGATGAACGTCTAACACGGTAGTAGCTGCCAAAGCATCGTGTACAAGCGACGAGAGCTTTTTGGCAGGCTGTGTAGGGAATGCATGCTGGGCTAAAGCTTCGAGAATGCGGTCCTCGCTAGTGGATGAGGTATGGGAGAGGAGACGATGGAGCAGCGTGAAGCGGCGGTCGTCGTGGCGAAGGTGCTCTAGAAGGGCTGTATCAATCTTGGCATCGACTACAGCTGACTCTTGTTCTGTTTCGTTTCGCCGGCCCCGCGGCTCGCTCAACTGCAGGGCTGGTAGAGGTATGGGGCTCTGGTCTGTGACCTGACGCTTCCGCTTGCCGACTTGTCTTGGTGTTGCAGTCTTGACTCTTTCGCGAGCCTTGGAAGGGGAGGCCATGATGATGTCGTCGTCGTCGAAGCCATCGCCCAAGAGGGCACTAGTTTTGTTTAGATGCTTTGGTGTTCCTCGTGGGCTCTTTGGCGCGACTGTTGTTGCCGTCCTAGTCCTTGTCGGCATGGCTTTTTTGGTGCGCTTTGCCATGCCCGCCTCGCGAGCATCGTGCTGATGGAACATGCTGTCTATCTGGGCCTGCTCTTTGTCGCGACGCAGCTTCTCGATCTCGGCCCTCATCTTGGCCAGCTCGGAGGCGTGCAGTTGCTGTTGGTCAGCGATCTGGCGCTCATGCCGGCGGCTCTCGGCCTCCTGGCGGCGTCTAAGAGTATCTGCCTCGCCGGCCTTGGTCTGTAGTTTTCCTTTGAGGTCCTGGGCCTCTTTCCTCTCACGTGCCTTCTCTTGCTCCAGCTGCGACGGTCGTCAGCAGGCGGTTCGTGTTGGAGCGGTGCAGGGCCGGCGCACCTTCTTGATGCGCAAGAGCATGTTGTCGCCATTGTGGTTGTATGTTTGCGTGTGCTGGGGGCCGGCATCATCGTCGAGATTGACCACCTCATCGCCATTGTCCAGGCCATAGTCCGGGTCTGGCGCAGTATGGCGATGCTGCTGCTGCCGCTGCTGCTGCTGCTGCTGCTGCTGCTGCTGGGTGGCACGTATCGCACTGGCTTCCAGGTAGTGCAGGGCGGCAGCTGGCAGGTGGTCGAGGTCAGAGTCGGAGAAGCCAAAGTCGTCGTCGTCGTCCATGGCTAGTAGATGCCATGTGGTTGGTGGTCGCGTCTCTCGTCTCTCGTTATGCGGGCCCTTCGCCCAAGGTGGCGTAGCGTGCTCCGTCCGCTCCTGAGCCGCAGGAGTGACGTCTGATACCCGTTGCTGGTCCGTCGCTTTTCACACTGCGCCCTAGCCACACCTCTACCAAGGCTCTGCCTCGTCTACCACTATCCAACACGCTGGCTGAGATCTTCCGGCTTGTACACGCTCTCTCTTACATCCCACTTTGCGCCCTCCCTCTCCTCGTCGCACTCCCCCCCCATCCCGCCCCATCCTAGCTCCTGTCCTGCACACCCGCTGCCTCCGACCGTCGTCGCATCCGGGCAGCCATGACGCGCCCACGCAAAGACGTCAAGTTCCAACACCGCAGCGCCAGCAATGTACGGACACGGCGGCCCTCGCAAAGCATGTCCGAAATCAGCGAAAATGGTTCAGACCATCCCTCCAGCCCGATCAAAAACGGAGCCATAGCTCCTCCAGTATGCCGACCCCCCACTGTCTGCTCACCCTACTCCAAAACTTACCCTCGCAGGCACCAGAGCCACCCCAGCCCACCGAGTACGAGAAGAAAAAGGCAAATTTTATAACGCGCACAATATGGACCTTGGTCATGATTCTTGGCTTTTTCTGGGTCCTCGGCGCCGGGCACATCTACATCATCATCATTGCTACCGCAGTCCAGGTCATCTCTTTCAAGGAAGTCATCGCCATCGCAAATGTCCCTAGCAAGGCCCGTAGCTTGCGCTTCACCAAGTCGCTCAACTGGTACTTTCTCGGCACCGCCATGTACTTTCTCTATGGCGAAAGCATCATTTACTACTTCAAGCACATCCTGCTCGTCGACCGCATTCTGCTGCCGCTGGCCACCCACCACAGATTCATCTCCTTCATGCTTTACATAATAGGCTTCGTCTTCTTTGTCGGCTCCCTTCAAAAAGGTCACTACAAATTTCAGTTCACTCAGTTTGCTTGGACCCACATGGCTTTGTTCCTCATCGTCGGACAGGCCCATTTTGTCATCAACAACATCTTTGAAGGCTTCATTTGGCTCATTTTGCCTGTTTCTATGGTCATCACTAACGATATTTGGGCATACCTTTGCGGTATTACCTTTGGACGGACTCCCCTCATTGCGATTTCTCCAAAGAAGACCCTGGAAGGGTTCTTGGGCGCATGGTTCTTCACCGTCCTATGGGGCATCTTCTTGACTCACTTCCTTGCTCAGCACAAGTACTTCATCTGTCCTGTCAATGATCTTGGCGCAAATATCTGGACCGGCCTCGAATGCAAGCCGAACCCGGTCTTCGAAGCCCGTGACTATACCCTGCCATTTATTCCAGAGGGCCTGCCCTTTCCACGGACAGTCAATGTCATGCCCATGCAATTCCATGTTCTCATTCTTGCCACATTTGCCTCTCTCGTCGCACCCTTTGGTGGCTTCTTTGCCTCTGGACTCAAGCGAACTTTCAAGATCAAGGACTTTGGCGACTCTATCCCTGGGCACGGAGGAATGACTGACCGCATGGATTGTCAGTTCATCATGGGGTCGATTGCATTCTTCTACTACTCAAGCTTCATCGCCATCCACCACACCACAGTTGGTGGCGTCGTGGAGTCGGCCATTACAGGCCTCAGCGCTGAGGAGCAGATGGAGGTTGTGAAGATCTTGGCCAAGAATCTAGTCAACCAGGAGGTCATCTCTCCTAAGGTAAGCAACCCATCCTACCGCGTACTCGGTACTTGAACTAATTTGGCGAAGATTCTTGAATACCTCTCAGAGCAGTTACGCAGAAGATAATTTGGCTTCATGTTTGATGACTTCTTCAGCTTCTTTGGCATCACTTGACTCATTTTGTTCCATGTAATGATATAAGAGGGTAATTGATGCCTGCCATGACTCGGGCATCAGAGTCGATTCCCCTCCACACATGCTGTGGCGAGTGAGGCTGTATATAGGCAGTAGCCTGGCACAATCGCCTCACGTCGCGAATTTCTTGTTAATTATAATATTGTCTCATCTCCATAAACCCATACTTTTATCATGTGTGAGACGTCATATCATGCTGCAGAATGACGTGCACCCAATGCCGGCTCCCGCTCGCTTAACGCCGAGCAAGGTCCGACGCCGCATCGTCAAGTCTGAACTTGAGCGACACTCAACCATCCAAACTTCTGGGCCTACCAATGCCACCGCGACCTTTTATCAACGACGCATTATGGCGATGTCTTTGCCCTGGATTTCCCCGCAATGCTTCTTCGCCAGGGTTTGCAAGAATAGCGGGCCCACCGAGGTTACGCAACGGCCCAAGAGACTGTGACTGTCGCAGTCGCAGTACCATCTGTCACCAAGTACGCGCCTACAGTCAGTCGACAGCGCCCCTCCCGTCCAGCGAGGCGCCTTCGCCCCTAGCGAATCCCAATTCTTTCGTCTCTCTCAACACAGCCGGTAGATTTGGCTTACCCCAAAAACCGGGCCACAAGCGACCCCTCGCCCAACTGTCAACGCCTCTACTCTACGAACATGTGCGTGAGCAAGGCGCTAAAGGGAACTTCGACGAAGTTTTCAACATTTGCAGAGTGCTGCTTAAGGACAGGGGAGAGCCACTGAATGTAGCCATGTATACAGCGGTTCTGCATAGCTTCGTGAGCTCGAATAATGGTACGGCAGGCAAAGTGAGGAAGGTGCTTGATGAGATGGGATTCTGGGCCCAAAGCTCCGATGGCTTCAGTGGGCAGGCCAAAATCGACCTAGATCTCAGAGCATGTGAATGCGTATTAGAGGTGCTTTCTGTACATCCAGACTATCTATTGCGCAACGATATTCTAGAATACATGAGGTCGCACTGGCTTACACTATCAGAACGAGGCCATAACTTTGTGGTAGCTGGCTTGTTGCGCGAGCGCCACCTCGAACAAGCCCTGGAAACACTCGACGAGATGGCAAGGCAAAACATGAAGATTGAAAATTGGTTGTTTGATCTGGCTATCTGGAGTCTGCTAGAATATGATGAGATTGAAGAGGCCTTCCAGGTTCTCAGTCTCAAGCAAGACATGCAACAGCAAAGAAATAAGCCGGGCTCTGTGAATCTCAGCAATACTCTTTGGGGGGCGCTGCTCGATGCTGCTGCACAAAAACAGCTTGTAAGTGGTGATATCCCCAAGGGTATTCATTCCACACTAATGACTACAGTACGACCAAGCCACTGTGGTGTGGAATACCCAAGTCCAACCAGGCTACCTAAAACCTGGTACTGGAGCATGCGAATCCGTCCTTGTCCTCGCTGCCCGCTATGGCGATGTGGATCTGGCTACTAGTGTCCTCCGCATCCTCACCGAGCGCGAGACTGAATTTACTACACACCATTATGAACTTCTGATCACCGCATATCTTAATGCGAACGATCTTTCTAACGCTTTGTCTGTCATTCTGATCATGGTTGACTCAAACTTCAAGATCGATGCCGGCACATGCCAGCCTCTATTTTCTTACTTGCAGGCAGAGAAAGAAGGAGATGCGAGTCGACCCTTAGCAGCCTTCAATATGTTACAAGACTTCGAAGCTTCAGGCCGTAAAGTTCCTACAGCCGCTATCAATGCTTGTATGCAGGCGAGCATAGCCCTTGGACGTTTTCCAGAAGCCATTGAAATTTACAAAGCCCTACATACTGTCTCAGCTTCAGGCCCTGATACTCAAACTTTCAATATCCTTTTTAGGGGATGTCATCGAAACGCCCGTAAAGAACTTGCCATGTTCTTCGCAAATGAGATGATTCAACTCGGTTTGAAGCCAGACCGACTTACATATGATCGACTCATATGTGTCTGCTTGCAGACAGGCGATGTGGAAGATGCTCTGCTTTACTACCAGGAGATGAGGTCAATGAACGCAAGTCCTGGTGCATCAACAGCTATGAAACCGCGAAGAGGCACATGGGAAGGGCTCATCAAAAAATTGGCGGGGTCTAATGATGACCGTGCTGTGGCGATGTTGAGGGATTACATGCAATACCAGGAGGAGCCTCGCCTGTCTTTGGAGAGGGCAGTCAAGGAGAAGTTTGAGCTCTCCCCCGAACCTCGTGATGGAGTCGGAAGTGTTAGAGCGTTGGGAAGTGGAGAGCGTTCGGACGTACCTTCAGTCGGGGTTTTGACTACTAGTAGTCATGGGGCTCCAACTGTTCGTCAGGAATGACAAGGTTTGTTGAAGACTGAGTCAGTTTGGCTACTCTGATTCATGCAAATAGCCCCATTTTGGCTGCCTAGTGAACACAATCGGCCGGAAGCGGATCGACGTCTTGTCAGAAGCTCCGAGAAGACTGCGAAAATATCATCCTGCAAATTTTGTTGCGCCACTTTATCCCTCGGTATACCCAAAATGGGGTAGTTACTATGGAGTCGAGCGTGGGCCGATAAGGTGAGCAATGACGAATAACAAGCCACCATTTGCCAAGCGTGTCAAGCCTAACGGAAAAAGCTTGACTCGCATCGAGGCTGCAGAGCCGCACGCCTCAGCCGAGCACAATTGAGACCCACATAAAAGCTCAACCACAATCGTAGCGTTGCAATCCCAGTAGGTTTTTAACACCACCTGCTTTGAAATGAGCCGCAAGAACTATCTACCCCCACCGTCCTTGACTCGTTTCGCCATAGGCCTTGCCCGGATTCCCCATGCGATGATAGGCGAAGGCGATGGATCTGTCGGAGACTCGGGGTGTTTCCACGGGGTATGGACGGCAATAGGCGACATAAAGAGATATCGAATTGATAGGTAGATTGTATTTCCGGAGCCCCCAAGTGGAGACAATGCAATATTGTAGGGTTTGAAAAGCTGTATACAAAGCACCATCCCGCGACCCTAATTTCTATGTCCTGTTCAGCTCCTCGCCACTCCCCATCATCCCAGTAGCGCTGTTGTTCAGGGGTCTCACGCCAAACTTCTTTCTGTGTTCTCTTGAGCACTCGGCGGCCCCGGAGCGTTTTGATTCAATTGAAGCTCTCAACATGGGGTTTACTGGCAAGAAGCTTCAAACGGCTCAGCTGCTGCTTGTTGTCCTTCCAGCTTTCGTTCTTTTCGGATACAATCAGTCTGGCGTAGGCGGGCTACTATCTCTCCGCGACTGGAACGACCACTTTCCTCAAATCAACACCATCGACGCCAAGGGAAGTGAGAAGAGCCATAAATCGACTGTTCAAGGTGCTGTTGTTGCTACTTTTACGATCGGTGCCCTTTTTGGCGCACTTTCTTGTTCTTGGACTGGCGATGTGCTGGGACGACGGAAAGTCATCTTCGGTGCTGCGTTTCTGACGCTCGTTGGAGAAATCTTGCAATGCACTAGCTTTCATCTTGCTCAATTTATTGTCGGCCGATTCATCCTGGGATGGGGTGTTGGTGCATTGAGTGCCACCGTACCCGTATGGCAGTCTGAGTGTTCATCTACCTCTAATCGCGGCAAGCACGTTGTATTGGATGGATGTTTTATTAGTCTAGGATACCTACTCGAAGCCTGGATCAATCTCGGATTCTTCGAAGCCAACAACAAGCCCTTGCAGTGGCGTCTCCCTCTCGCCATACCCACCCTAATCTCCATCATCCCCATGGCTGCTGTCTTCTCCATTCCCGAGAGCCCACGCTGGCTCGTCAGCAAAGGCCACGTCGAAGATGCGCGCACCAGTCTGTCCGCCTTCAAAGGGCTCGACCTCCACGACCACGAAATCAGCACTGAGATTAGCAGTATAGAACTCGCGCTCGAAGAAACAAGCCACCGTGCCACTAAAATGAGCGACATCTTCACCATGGGCAAAGACAAGCTCTTCTACCGCTTCTCCCTCTGCATCTTCCTCCAATTCCTCCAGCAAATGTGCGGAAGCAACTTGATTTCTACTTACTCTACTGTACGTCTGCTTCTCTTCTTGGAGGCTCGAACTAACGCGCCCAGATCATTTTCCAACAAGGCCTCGGCATGGACAGCGAAACCTCCCGCATCCTCTCAGGCGGCGCACTCACCTGGAAATTCCTCTCCTGCTTCGTCGCCTTCTTCACCATCGACCGCTTCGGGCGCCGCAAACTCTTCATGTTCAGCGGCGCCGGCATGGCCTCGTGCATGCTCGCACTCGCCGTGTCCTCCAGTTTCCCAACTAGCAACCGCGCGGCGCAAATCGCGTCGGCCTTTTTCGTCTTCTTGTTCAATTTCTTCATCCCGATTGGCTTCCTTGGCGCGAATTTCTTGTACTGTGCGGAGGTCGCGCCGACGCGGCTGAGGGTTAAAATGGCAGGGATTAGCACGGCGAATCACTGGCTGTGGAATTTCGTGGTCAATATGGTCACGCCTGTACGTGTCACCTTCCCCCTACAGGCTCTGATCCCATTCCCAAACTGACCATTCTCAGGTTGCGATCGAAACAATTGGATGGCGGTACTACCTCGTCTTTCTCGTCATTTCCGCGCTCATCTTGCCCGTGGTGTGGTTTGGATACCCAGAAACTATGGGCCGGAGTCTGGAGGAGTTGGAGATGATGTTCACGGAGGGCACGTCGATTGCGGGCATTGTGAGGGAGTCGAGGAAGCCGTTGACGGGGTCGCTTGGGTTGGCGGGTGCAATGGAAAAGAAGGCGAATGTGGATAAAGATGAGTATGCTGCGTAGGGGAAAGGCAGCAGCAGATACGTAGATTGGAAGGGTGGGTGCTAGGTTTGCGATTTATGTGCATAGCCTGTATACGACATTTATGAGAAATACGTGGTCTCGTTTCATCACGCTGCTTTCTTTGGGTATATATGTGATAGAATGTGGCTGACTGACAATTTGCATCTATGAGGGGAAAGAGTAAGTTTATACATTGATAATCACGGATGCTCTCCTATCAATGCCATGCAAATAGAGCTCTATTCACATTACAAAAAGAACAGCCAGCCTATAATGTGGGTTGTCTGCATTTATGAGAAATAATAGAAATCATTGGGTAGGTTGACCCACATTGAGTGAAAAACAAAAGGCTATCTCTAAACATTCTCATCTACTGCACCCCCCTACTGTTCTAATAACATTAAAAGACGAAATCTCGGCCTGAGGTAACGATTCTAGTACTCCGAACAGCTCGCATAGCGCTTTTCTAGGCTCAACATAAGATTTTACAAGAAGGCGCAATATGATGACGTTGCGCCAGTGTACCCACCTCGATTAGGCAGTTCCAATGATTCTGACACCCCAAAGTTTCAGCGCATCGCCGCAATTCTTTGTCCCTCAGCTCCTATTCTTGGGGCAGATACCCACCTTGTTGAGCTAGCATTTGTATATCGAGATCTGTCTTCCTCCTATCATAAGCGTCCGTAATTTCGCTTGGATGGATCCAATTGAATAGTGCCATGACTACAAGCATGAGGAGGGCATCAAAGATGTATAGGTAGGCTTCGCGACTCAACAGATAGCCTGCATTGCCTTGCAAATATTCGATGACCCTAAAAATGCTTCTGACCATGATGAGAGCGCTTGTGATGTAGAGATTGTACATGTGACGCTTAAACGGTAGGTTGCCAAGTGACACATATTGCGATGTGGTTGGGACCGAGGACGGATGGTTTAAGACCCGTTCGTGTGAATTGTTTCTCCCGGTGGACTTATATTTTTGGAGTGGTTTGCTGTTAACGAATCGATAATGAAACGTGCCGGCGACTACGACGAAGAATGCGAAGAATAAAAGTTGCATAAATAAGCCGATAACGATGATCTTTTCACCTGTGTGTAATAGTTGCAAGGTACCTCCTGATTGGATGCCGCCACCTTGAAAGGAGTTAGTCTATGCTATGCATCTGTTATTGGTGTACAGTACCTGCGCCTTGGAGCATGAAACTAAGCACATCTCCAGCAACAAACGCCTTTGTAAGCCACCTTACTGGTACTAGCGAATAACATTGCCCGTCAACTAGAAGAATTATACGACCAAGAATGATGTAGATAGATGCGGCGAGGAGGGCGGGAGCGATAAGGATGAGCAATGATTGCATGATGAAAGGTCCTAGAGCCCAAGGATCTTTGTGCGAGAGGAGGCGTCCGATGTATCCAATAGCTTCCACTATGATATGATAGTGATCAGACTTAATTCAATCAATGAAATAGGAGAATAACATACATAAGCCTCCAACAACAAGCGGTATAAAGTACCAAGTTCTCTTCTTTACTAATTGAACCGTGTGTAGAAGAGTTGTTGAAGAGAATAATACTATAAAGATGATGGCAGCTACCGTACTTGGAGAGTAACGATATGGAACCCAGGCATTGGGGTCATCGAGAGCCGGGCGTTGCGTTTGGTGAGACATGGCAAAGTTGATGCTAGAATTTGGATTGGAAGTTTACTGAAAGATGGAGGGTGTCAGAAGCGTCGCCAGATTTATGTACCAAGCATTCTGAGGGCTTTTTTTGGACTAGGAGGCTGTTCAACCTCGCGATAATCTTTTTTACTACGAGATCCTGGCGTTAATGCTGCACGCTGCGTAGCCTTCTATACGGCGATACGGCCTTGGCGGATATCGGAATTTGTCGGCCTTGATTGGCTGAGTGTCCAACCACACTGTTCCTCTTGTCCAAGAACAGGCAAGCGCCGGTAAATACCGCCTATACGGTATACGGATGTCCCTTCTAGTCCGGGTGGATCTCGGGATGAGAACTCCATTGATTACGACTGTTGCATGCACCGCCTCCACAACCGCATTTCCTCTCCTCCTTTTATCCTCTAGATGATACATTTGATTCGTGTCAACCAGTGTTTGACGCTACAACAACTTATCTCAAAGTGATAACCCTCGCCCAGCTGGTCGCAATTAGTAAATGGCGGTCGCCTAAAAGCCCATGAACAAACTTGATTGAGTCAATGTATAGGCAGTTCGGTAGCAATACCGATTTGGGTGATTCCGAATCCAGCCAATTCAATGGTGGCCTGGGATTTTGGCACGGTTGGGTTAGGTGCATGCATGCTGGCACTCACCCAGAACAAATACACTGCCAATTCCGCGCTTTTGGTTTGTATTTCAGAGGGTCTCAGCCCCGTTGTCAGAGTTCGTTTCTAATTGTCAATTCTTAGCTTGAGCCAGATGTTGTAGCCTCAATTTTAGGGGCAGAGTTGATAACGCTTTGTGGCCAATCCAGCCATTCTAGAAGATCTGGAGTCGCTGCCAACAATTGTTTTGCTGCAGCAAGAAGCCAAGGTGGCCACTTTTCCACCCACCAGGCTGGCCCAGACTGGGCCAGTAAGGCGGCAAAGTGAACGGTGATAATGCATACGACAGGATTATGCGCTGCAAGAAGTTCAAAGAACCGGTTTGAGACCTTAGCAGCCCAAAGGAACAGGAAAGGGTACTCGTCACGATTCGCCGGAATGTACAAGACGCTAGTAGAGATGGTATGAAGTTCTTCGATGGCCTCTGCGCAAGCTGTCTTGTCCTGCGCATCGAGAAGGAGCTCAGTCAGCTCCATGAGACGTAGAATTTCCGGGCGTTTGTCATCCTTTGCTTGTGCCTCCAAAACTTGCGTAGTACCCGGTTCAGTCATTTCGAACATATGGGTAAGAATAGGGTTCCATCTCATCTTCTCCCAGTATGGACCGATAACAACCTTGATGCCATTCAGTAGCATGAAGCTATGGTGAACAGAGCCAATTGGATCCTCTGGCTTTTCTTGCACGGAGCCGAAATTGTAGGTTAGTATGACTGAAGATAAGATAAACATAGGTATAGATGTTTCGTAATCTGGCGTCTCGAGGTGTTTGCGAATGGATTCTAAAGCTTGGCTAACGTGTATGTCGGCTTGGAGAAGAAGTTCCTGTCTGTTGACGGGCAGGAGGAAAGAAGCCTTGTGTACGGCCGAAAGGGCAAGAATACCATGAAGAAGGAATGGATGCTCAAAACCCAATTCGATCACAGTGTTCTGCCATACATCGCTTCTCTTCGCAAGACTTGGATGCAAGGCAATGTACCCTTTGGTAGTCCAATGATGCAGCAAACGCATGTCCGGAATGGAGAGTTCGAAGGCGTTAGTGAGATAAGTTGTATCAGAACTTCCAGATGGAACAACCTCATGTGGAGAAGCATGCGCACTAGGACTTCTGTGTGATGATGATGCTGAGTAGCTCTTGGCCATCTCAGGCCAAGTGCAAGTGATGTCCAAGCGAATACAGTTTCCGCATCGTGGACGATCCTCGTTGCACTGTCAAGATCACGTCAGCCTGCATGTCTTCAAACGAATTTTGTACGTCGACCTAGCAACAAAGATTCATCCAGCCCACGTTGTCCCAAATCACAACGTTATGATTGGCTGACAAAGGGCAATTAGAGATTGTAAGGCCAGCGTACCTTTGTGTGGCGTTGTTTACACTGGTGGCACCCTTTACGTGACTTCGTGTGTGTCTTTCTTTTTGCGACACGTGGCTCTGACATTTAGAAGATGCAAAGAAAGGAACGTGCTAAACTGTTGGTGGATGGGTGGGTTGAGGCTTGAACGATCAAACCCTTGAAGCAGCCATTATGTAAGCCAGGCGTCTAACCGCAATGAGCACAGCTTTGCCTACCAGACGCCTGCCTGACGCTTCAAACTTGTGACTTGATCCTACACCTTCATCATGCACAGCAAAGTACAGGTTGCATCATAACGCCTTTAACTACACAAAGGTCATCGGAAGGGCTTAGACATTGAACTAGGTGGAAGATGAAATGTGTGAACGAGGTCAACGATTGGGTTACATGTCACTCATCGATCTCCAAGAATTCATTTATCATTGAAGCCTAGTGCAAACTGCGTAATGTGGCGACAATTCCTAGTCCCAGCGTCGCAACTCAGTTTGCGCATCTGCGTTTCTCCAACTGATATTCTCTCTGCTCATCTCCTCAAGCGCAGTCGGCCTTCTCGTAGTCTGAGCACCCGAACTCGCCGTTGCTGTAGGCTTCTTCTGCTGGGCTGCGAAACGCTTATCAAGAGCAGCTTGCTGCTTTGCACGCATCTTGTTTATTGTTAGGATGGAGACTTGGATCTTTCAGGGTTAGCTTACCTCCGCTTGAGCCTGGGCTCGTTCTTCTGGGCTCATTTCCGGCTCTGGCGTTGTGGGCCGGCGCTGCTGTGATTGACCCTGACCCATGCCGATCGTCAAATTTTCGTTGGAAAACTACAAGGAGTATGGTGATTTTATAAAAAAAAAGTATGAAAGTGTCAGTTTGATGGGAGTGAAAATGTAACACTGTTGACATGCGCCAGCCCCGTCTTTTAGGAAGTTACTCAGACCCGCCGCCCCCTGGCAAAACCGTCCGAGCGCTAGGCAGCGACGCACGCTTTATAACTTGGTGTTGACTATTTCGACAGCACCGTCCGTGCCGAGCTTAGTAGAACATTCTGAATATTTTAGATTCAAGATGTTAGCATTACTTGGCCGTGAAAAACTGACTGTAACGGCGTCCAAAAAAACCTGGGCTTTTCAAAGCCAAAAATAGCAACTGTAGAATAAACATAAGAAACTTCATTTGATGGATCTCAAGAACTTCGTACACCGAAATGCTTTCTGTCTAAATATGAATTCAACGGTAAGATTCCTGAATAGGTAAATACTAGCTTATATTCAAGGTTAAGTTAGGTCAGATCGTTCGAGTAACCTTTTGCTACCAATTCCGCAAGATAAGACTCAGCAGCCCTGAAATTATGCAAGCACTTTTACTATAGCCAGTGCTCAAAAGTATGTAGCACATCGGCAGCCTAGCTGGGCCAGCCCAAACGCCAATTATGTGATAGTCAGCGGTAAATTGAATGTCTTTTGTCAGGCGCACCAAAACTACAAACGCGCCACCCTTGTGCGAATCTACGTTACCACAAAATATTCGCGAAAGCAGTTCTTAGTACTTCTGTTCTTGTTTTCTGCATTTCTGGCGCGATGCCCACTACATCAAGAATTTCAAGACATTTCCGCGCGTCTTCTTTAGCTAGCTGGAGGAGAGGATCTGACGAGGGAGGTTGACCGTTGTGCGAGGGAGAAAGTGGTTGTTCTTGTTGACTGAGTATACGCGCTGTAAGAAGCTGGGTGAAAGTCAGTTCTAGCTCATTATGTGACCTGGTGGCTGAACTTACGGCTTCTTCAAACGCACGATGTTGAAACACCCACCACACACTCGCATCTGTTCTGAGATGCTCCCAAAAGTGGAAGAAGGCTTGTAATGCCATACTTGCGGCTTCCAACGCTCCCTTTACATCAGGGGCTACGCCTTCACTAGAATTTTCATCAGCCTGGACCGCCATGACGCAATGCCAGAAATTGCTCCTGAAGAAAAGATTCTGTCGTAAGCCGCGTGGGTTCTTCTCTGCCATGTTACGTATTGCATTGTCGTCTGAAATTGTTAGAGCTTCTGGGAAGCTTTGATGAAGGGCAAAAAACTGGCTGACTAGCTGTTCTTTGTGCGCTACTGAAGTGGTGAGAGGTGCTGAGAGTGATCGTGGTGTGCAAACGGTTCGTGAGACCAGAGCTGCCATTTTCCACATGGAGCGGATGTATCTCCGGTCTGAGAGCTCGTATGATGGGTATACATCAGTGATACTAGCAATGGTGCTAATACTCATGGGGTTGATGATAGGATCTGCGGTTCCATTCGCAGATGCGCCGTTTGGTACATAATCATCAAGTTCGTCGCCAAGAGACTCCGGTCGGATGTCCGAGAAGGTGGTGGTGGGCGGCAATTTGAGAAGAACGGTAAGGAAGGTGTCCTGAAAAAAGATGGCTTGCCAGAGCTTCCGACGTTGCTGCTTATCACTTCTTGAACAGCGAGGCGCGATAATGTCTGGGTCACGATGCAAACCCATCGCATAAGCTTGTCGCACTAGAACGCCTCCAAACGCCCAGGCATCGGACGCATGGTTGTCGTTCATAAGGAAATAACAAATCAATACCATAGCTTGCAGTGTTCTAACAGACGCCCGACTTAAATACGACGATAGGCGAAGGGCTTGTTGCGCCGCTGAAACGTAAAACTCCGCAATCTGTGCTCTTTCCTGGGCAGGAGGCGAATGGATGAATTGTGTTCCCATGGCATATACAACAAAATGAAGAGCTACCAGTACTGGGTCCGCGACTTTTTTTTCTTCATCCGGGAGTGACCAAAAACGTTCATAGTCAGCGTAGAAGTTTCTGCGATGAACCATAGGATACACTGGGTCGACGGCATCGAAGTACTTGTCGACAAGAATATCTGCTTGTTCTTTGGCAGGTAGTACTCCCACAACCTCGGCAAGCCCTCCCCGACTAGTCCAGTAGTTGGCGAAGGGATGCTCAGAACCTAAGCCAAAAAATGGCGCTGGAGTATGATTAGAGTATGGTATATTTGACAAGAGGAATGGAGAAGAGCCTGACGACGATAGTGACACGCTCCGATACTGTGTTCTGATAGGTGTTGGAATGTTCACCTAGGAGGTGGGTCAGCAGGTGGCTAGCATCATGCTTAGCCCATTCCATATCATCTGTAGAATGTTCCGAGCCATCCGGGTTAATGTGGGCGAACGCCTGTTCGCATGTGGCGTACCGGATGTGCATTCGGGAATAAAATAGGCGTGGATGGTAATTGCACTACATACCTGAAGGGGCCGAGCATGCATCTGCGTGTCGATTGTTTTGACGCTTGGCTTTCTGGGTCGTCCTGTGCTACGTCCGGCACCGTCTCTGTGGCGAATGCTTAGCAACCGCCGGAGCGAATCGATGGCCATGATGACTGGCAAGGTATACTCACTTATCACCAGAGGAGGCAATCAAGTTAGCAATATCAGAATATCTGCATATTGATTGGCGCTTGATGCACGCAAGACAGTGAGGTCGGCTGCGGTCGCACTGCACGCCGTTTAGCGACCGTCTGGCTCTCGAGGTTGTCGTGCGCCATCACCAGCGACACAGCTACCGCATCATTTAGAACCTGCACTTACCTTGGTCTTGCGCTCGACGCACTCCTCACAGCTCAGCGTAGGCTTATTCCGCTTTTGCTTTTTCTTCAGTGGCAGACCGTGTGCTTGGCCACGAGCTGAAGAGTCAGGGCTGGCCGAAGGATGCGCGTCTTCACCCATAATAAGGATACACAGGCGCGCAGTCCTCGTCTAAGCTCCAGTTAAATTAGATGCGATACCGGTTCGTGTCGCATGGATGTCACGCGATGGCGTTGTGTGATGTGACGGGAATAAAGGAGGATGTTGTTTCCAGAGTCCCCAGAAACTTTCGCCAGGTATGTGCTGTGGAGAGCCAGCCAGCCACTGCTTGGCACTAGGCTAAGCTCGAGGGGCCTGAAACGCTTCTTTTAGCCGGGCTAGCTGGCAGCTCAACCTCAACAAGACTTCAAAACCACAGTCAGCAAAGGATCGAATGGGCACGAGTGCAGAAAGCAAGATGTCACAGAAGCAAAGAATAGGGAGAAGTGTGTATATGAGTTCATTGACTAGATCTTCTACCAGCAGCAACACCAAGAGTTAAGTCGAGCACTTGGATGAGATGCAGGCTGTTGTGTGCTTGAGGCGCTGAATTTCGAAAAAGACAGCCAAGGACTCAATAGATGCGTAAACCGGTCAAGACCGAAGCCTTTACTAGGACACAATCACACCAAAAGGAATGATCATGCGCACCTATTGGACACCTCAAAGACACAAGAGCCTTCCTCTTAACCAAGGAACGACTTCAAATACAAAGAGTCGAGCAAAAGCTCTTGACTGACAAGCATGACCAAGCTGATTTCCAACAATGAGTTGAGCAAAAGCTCTTAACTCACAAACAAAAATGACCATGATGGATGCGACGGTTGAGAAGTGATTTGTTGAAACGATGGATTGGTTGATCGAGCGAAGTGAATGAGATGAGGTCCGAAGACACGTTTTTTTGAGTTGTGGTGCCTGGGGGAAGTTAGCCGAATATGATCGTAGCAAGTAGCTATGAATGAGCTGTACAAACCAAAAGCTGATTGAAGGCATGGATTGAAGCTCAAAGCTCAAGTGGAATGATGTGATGTGATGATGATCATGTTGTTTGGTTGGAAAGGTGATTTGATGTTGAGGTCAAGCATTGATGTGATGCCATTTTTGAAGGAAGACTCAATAAAGAGAGTAGACAAGATTGAATGAACGACTTGAGCTAAGCTGATGAAGTGGATTGATTGATGGTTGAGGTGATTTGAGGGAGTGGGAGGTAAAAGCGATGGAGGTGCGGGCCTGGGGGGGGGGGCTCTATATACCTCCAGGGACGACGCTAGTCACTAGCGCGAGGAAAAATCACGTGTAGTCCGTACGAGGCAAATTAAGCGAGGCAGCAGCGCTCCGGTTCATGTTCGGGGCGCAGAAAGCTGAGGTGAATGATGATATTTGGCGAAAATTGAGCGGAAAATATGCGGAGCAGGGTAGATCTAGAGGATCTGTATCAGATTGAAGCACCTGAATGAAGTTTTTGAGTGCCCGCAGCGACTTGGAGACGGTCAATATAGTTCACGTGATTTCCAATTCACCCTCAAAGCACTGGAATGCATAAGTCGATAGAGACCTAGTGGGCGCCAGGGCATCTTTTCCATGATTATAAAAACACCTAGGACATCTCAAATGTTGATTCTGGGTCAAACTTAATGAAAGCTGCGGAAGTCAAGTCCAAAAGGGTGCCTAGATGAGCTCCATGGCTAACTTGCTCGTGATGTGCGTCTGAATGTGATGTCTAATGGCAATAGCCAAGGGCGCATGCATAAGGAGGCTCTGAATAGTGTATGAATGTTTAAAAAATGCGGGATACCAGAACAGCAATGCGTGGTACCGTAAGGTCTTACCACATGAGTAAACGCGCAGGCGACAGTGACGAAGCCATGTAGGGCAAATGCATGCGCCGCAATCAGACATCTCCAGCGTTGGCTACAGTGCAGAAATTGATGAGCTACTTAAGCATAGCTTTATATATGTGACTATGCCCGTGGTGCTGCTCAACCTTGAAAGTGCCCGCAGTTTGTACACTACCTGAACATACCCAGGTGTGACGGACTCACTTGCAGACATCAACAACATAAAACATCGCTCATCAGCTCACCTTAGGGATGCTTTCACGTTAGACAGGGCACATCTCAGATACCTGCGGGGGCTGTTGCGTGCTGCCAGTGTTGATCTTGCACTGCGCGCTCACCTCATCCATGGCCACCACCACCACCACCACAACAACAACAAAAGTTCAGCAACTGTGCGACGAAAATTTCTCAAGCTACCTTAAATCATTGCTCTCTTCGCGCCCCATCGCGATACTCCATGGCCACAGACCACCCAACTCAGCATCGCCGCTACTCTCGATACCCCGCTATGGCAAACACGGAATCATCATATCTTAGGACCCACAACTGGAATCAAAGCAGTAGGCTGAAAACGTATCTATTGATAAATAAAATAAGAGGGATGATATAACTTCGGCCGTATACCTACACACAGAGAGGAGAGAAAACCTTGACTTGTCACCAAGAAACCGAGCGCCTACCTACCGAACTTTTAGCTAAACCCTAGGTATCCTCGCCATCTAAACTCGCTAAGGTAAAAGAAGGAAAAATACAATTTAGAAAGGGGAATCCAAGTTCGATCCTGTTCCGTACAATCTGCATGTCTCGCCGTCGCCCGTGGCAACCGACGTTTGCGTTCTGCGCGCCGCGCCTCGTTCTCAGATGGCATGTTGAATACTACCGAGCTTCCAGCAGCTCAAGTGTAATGCCTCATCGCATCTCGGTATCCCTTGCCGCCGCGCATATCATCTTCGAACGCTTCTGCGACCTCAAGAACCCGCTTGACATGTTCCATGCTGAACACCGCCTTCTCCGCAAGCGCGATCGATTGACTCGTCTTGACCGTATTCTTAATCTACACGAACACATTAGCTGGAGGTCTGGAATATGCACTTGGAAAGAGTCACATACCTGTCGTCCATTCATAGACTTCTTGCTCAACTCGTCGAAGTCCGCCTCGCTGAACAGCTTTACGCCATCGCCTTTCTCGGCCATCTTGACCACTTTTCCGACGTGGTGCTGCCAGATCTTCTTGCGCGCCTTGGGCTGCAGGTTTTCGTAGCGGATACCCATATGTATACGACTCTGGAACGCCTCGTCAAAAGTCTCAACGCGATTTGTCGTCAGGAACAAGATTCCCTGGTAATATTCTGTCAAACGCAAGAACACTGAAACCAAACTGTTACGGTGGATATCGTGCGGCTGGCGAGCTTCGAGGAACACATCTGCCTCGTCAAGGAGGAGGATCGCGCCCCAGGAGTGCGTGATGTCCATGATGCGGTTGAGATCTTGCTCGAGGCTGCGGCTGTTGGTGCCAAGCTCGCCGGCAGAGACGGCGTAGAGAGGACATTTTAGGTACTCTGCTATCGATTCACCAGTGAGAGTTTTGCCGACGCCTGGTGGGCCGTGGAGTACGACGTTGAGGCCTTTTCCTTTGCCTTGGATTACGTCGTCGATTGTCTTCGCGGCATTGAAACGGTGGGAGCTGACAAGACCCTTCAGATTTTGTTTGACGTGGTCGTGCAGGACCAGCGAGTCAAACGCTTCATCATTCCATTTGATCTCGTCAATACCTGAGAGAGAGAACTCAAGCCAGTACTTCTCGGAGAAGGCAAAGCCCAGCACTACGGGCGAAGCGATGAGAAGCTCTTCTTCAGTGAAGACGTGGCACTTGTTCTCGCCGCTGTCGTCCTCTGAGTCTATCCTCGTTGCTGTTTCCTCCCTGGTCTCCTTGTCAATAACGCTCTGTGAGACTTTAAGCGGCCATTTTTTGCCCTTGCTATCCTTCCACATAACTGTCCACATCTTCTCTTTCTCGTTATCCGAGTTGTCGTCATCGTTGGAGCAGCAGCCTGCTTCGCTATCATCGTCGTCATCTCCTTCATCCTGGTTTAGTTCTTCGTGTTTGATGTAAGAAAGCTGGTAATTCGGGTTGATGCGGCGGAAAATAGCAGGATCAACCATGACACGACCATTGATGTTGAATCTGATGACACTGGTTTTGTGTTTCATATAGGCAATACCCTTCTGTAGGCGGTAGTTCATGCCTTGGAGGGCAACGAACTTCTTGCCGCGTTGAATCAGCTGCTTCTTGATGCCCTGTGCAACGATTAGTCGGATAAATTGTATGAAAGAGATGTGATCAACTCACCTGAGGATCCTTGTGATACTTAAGCGGATACGCCGAAAGGCTTGTGATCTTCTTATGACCTTTGAAGGCCTGAATCTGTACCTGATGGTCGCCCAAGCCGAATGCCTTTCCATCATACTCTAGATACCTCCCATCGACGACTAGTGACTTCGCCTGTGTTAACCAACTCTCATATTCGTAAGCGAAGTCAACTCTGAAGCACCTTGGGTCGTCCTTATTTCCGTACGTAGGCGTAAAGGCAATCGTGTTTGGCTTGAACAAGGCCCAAACAAGGTCATATGTGATAGTTCCGGCTTTCAACATCGGCTTTAGTGCTTTTCGCACAGAATTATAATCCTCGTCAATGAACTTCAAGAGGAGCTTACACTGAGCAATTTGCTGAGTGCGCAGCTTCTTCTCTTTTGACCTGCGGGCTCGCTTAAGCTTGGGCTTGAGTTCTTTTTTGATGTACGCCTTGATCTCATCGTAGTAATGGAACAGAGTATGGGGGTCTACTTGAGGCGTGTCCTCAACCAGACTGATGCTCTTACACTCCTTGAAGACATCTTGTAGAGAGTTACGAAGCACTTTGGACTTGATGTCGACTTGGGTTTCTTGGTACTTTCCTTCCCAGTTGAGCCTCCTGCGCACCGTGAAGACGCAGTCAAACTCGTCATTAGAATCTTTATTGCTCTCTACTAGTTTCCAATCACGGATCTTCATGTCGTAGACCTGATCAACGCGCTTGAATTCGAGTACGTTTTTCTTTACTGGCTTTTCTAGTTTCGTTGCTATCGCTGTAGTAGAAGCAGCCGTTTGTTTCAGTTTGAGATTGTTAAGTATGTTTTCCACTTTGGCAACTTGTGTGTCGATGTCGTCACCTGGAGCAGGCGGATCCATGGGCAGTTCGACTGGCAGGTCAGCAGGCTCGTCGTCTGAGGATGATGTATCGGACGAGGAGCTGTCTAACTTCTTCATCTTCTTGTGCTTACGTTTGGCTGCCCTGGCTTTCGCACGCTTCCGCTTTGACTTTTCATCTGAACTAGACTCACTGCTTGATGAGCTTGACGAAGAGTCCGAATCGCTCTCGTCGGAGGTAATGTTCTTCTTACTTTTCTTCTTCTTCGCTTTCGATTTGAGTGTTTTACGACGGCTCTTCTTTTGCTTTGCCTCCGTTTCGGAATCAGAGTCTGAAGAGCTGTCCGTGCTCGTCTCGTCGCTTGTGGAGTCATGTTTCTTGCTCTTGCTCTTCTTGCTTTTTGCTTTTGCTTTTTGCTTCTTCTTAGCTGCGGCTCGCTTCGCTGCTAATTTTTGTTTTATCTTGCGCTTGACTTTCTCATCTGCACTGCTAGAATCAGACTCGCTATCGCTATCGTCAGAGCTAGTATCAATGGCAGAGGTCTCTTCTGCCTTGCGCTTAGACTTCTTAGACGGTGCTTTAGCATTCTTGCCTCCTCGAACCTTCTTCTCGACGACTACATCGGCTGGCAAGACAGGGGCTGGCTTCTGCTGTTCTTCTATGTTTCTAGTTTCCTCAACCACTTGGGTTTCAGCATGATCTTGCGGAGACTCCATCTCTGAGTTATCTCGAAGAATTATATTTTCCGGTTCTGAGGTGACTGACGGTGTGGGTACAATGACCGGTGACGAGGAGGAAGTATCTGACAGTTTCTGTTCTTTTGTGTTGTGTGGGGAAGTTGCTAGGTTGTTTTTTTGGTCGTTCATAGGTCAGGCTTCTTCGCAGAGTTGCTTCGTTATTATGGATGGCTTTGGCAGTGTGCTACAGTTCAAAAATTTAGCAGGGCTCTCAGTGTTGAGGGAGTAGTGGGGAAATTGCAGTGAATGAGGCTGAAGAAGAGGAGAAGTAAGCCTTTGCGCACCTTTTACCATAAGCCACGCAGAGTCGCAAACAAAGTGCTGCCTGAAGTAATATTCTGCCGTACACGCACCCTCTTGCTTATCAGATCTTCCAGCGTATATCTATCGCATACATCGGCTTATACCTTGCGTCAAGTAAAGTCAACCCTGCAATACTTTAGAATGATTGGCGGTTTATCTGTGTTTGCCTACGCTGGCTGACTTCAACTTTAGCTTTGCTGCTAGTAATCGCATGAGGCTGCACCTATCGAACGGCACTCCAAGGCTCTAAGCCCCCACTATCAAGTTATTAATACCGGTGTTGAGGACTTTGGTTGCACATACCTAGCTTCTCAGCTCACTTCGCTGCCTAATCGGTCGCCACCCGATCACAAATATTTACAATGTATTGGTCTGACTAAATTTTGGTTTACACAACACCGGTGAGGGAATAGCGAATGAGGTAAGTTTGTTGCTCAGCCTTCTCTTAGGTGCCTTTAGCCTCGCGCAATTACCGCACAGTGCTTACGCAATGCGAGGCCGAACTATTTTCTTAGAAACGTTGAACACCCTTCTGAGATGTATTTTCAATCGGGAAATACATCTACGCGGTCGCGGGTGGCCGCTTTATACGATATTATCGTCGGCTGTACCGTAGCGTTGCCACAAGTGGCGAGGTTGTGCACGCCCTGTCCCTCAACGCACACGCGTTCTACTTTATCTGCTCACCAAACTCTTGTGTTCCCTTGAGGGCTTGCGTTGATGCAAGCAGGTTACTACTCGTGTGTGCTGGTTACTGGTCACGCTTTATGCTAGATTTGAATAGGGAAAAACACTAGCTATGTCAGGATTAGTTAACTCTCACCGCCTTGGACACAGTTCGCCTCACTTTCTCGTTATGAATAATTGTGATACTTTATGCTACTGAAGTATCTACCAATGTCAATAAAGGACTGTTGGTATGGGGCGGTCTTTATCAACAGCAGTAGTTGTATTTGAAGTAGTGGCGCAGAATAGGAATATGAGATGGAAACGTGAAGTAAAGACATCGTCATAGACGACGAACATCGGAATATATCCATGGCAGAAACCCCATGTGCCTCAATATTTTAACGCCTCGTCAATGCATCCTGCATCCTGCACCTTAGGTGAGAAGTCGCTTCGTGCGCGTCTTTCATACGCTACACCAGGCGTTGGCCATTGCTTTCCCAATACTTTGATGCAACGTCAAGCGACCCACATATTTGGGATAGCCGTGCGAGCGATGCTAATCTGTTGCGCTGGTCGTTATGAGCTGGTCTTCGACTTTCCTAGGTGTCCAAGTGCATGTTCCTTCATATTCTTCATTTCTGATTCTGAGCGGCCGTCTGGAAGCTCACCAGTGGAAGCCGCACCTGATGCATGGTAATCGAGACCATGCACGATGGCCTCAGCATGACCACCTTTGCTGTTGTGCGACTCGACACTGTGTCCGCGCGATCTTTCATGGACATCCGGGTCCGCACCATCGATTTGGCTCGGCAGTTGGGGCTGTGAAACGCTTGGTGCCGGTCCGCCTCCACTCCCGCTGGCCTCCGTACTAACCCTGGCGCTGCTGGGTCCCTGGATGTGTTCTTCGCCATTCGGACCATGGGCACGCACGGCTTCTGTATCGCTCTCGCCACTGTCTTTCCTACCCGGTACACTGATGATGTTGTGCGGTTTTTCTTGTTCGCTCCTGATGCTGTTCGCTTTGCTGAGATTAGTTTCCGAGTTCTCCGGGCTCGCTGTGCGAAGGCCTAGGTCTTTGTCTTCACTCGGCTCCACGCCCTTGGTGCCCTTCCAATCTGCAGGCTCAGACTGTTGTACTTCTTCGCCCTCTTGCGGCTCAGTAATCATTACACCCGGTCGTCCCTCGTCAGCGGTAAGTGCGCGCCACACGACCGCCATACGTTCGAAAGCTTGGGTGCCCTTCCGCGATGAACCCTTGATTCCGTCCATGGCATCCCACTCAATTTCAAATATGCCTGATTGGTCAGCATTACCGTCCTGCTCCGGACCGTTGCCCTCAAAATAGGTATTGAACCACACATGCGCAACGGCCGTAACCATGGTAAGATCGAAGGCAGCTTTGTTACGGCGCTCAATGTCGATGTTGATATCGTTTGTGGTGAGCACCACGCGCTTCGATGGGCGGAAGACCACGTCGCCAGTGCCGAAGGGCAGGCTCTCTGCTGATGTTCTTCTTGAAGCCGAGCCGGGATCAGAAGGGTTTTGTTTGTCTAGGGAGGATCTGCTGGCATTTTTGGAGCTTTGTGCGCTCGTGAGGGCTTTGCCAGCAGTACTGCCCCAGCCATTCTTGTACATGACCTCGTGCACGGCCTGAGCCATGCCTGTGGTTTTGACCTCGCCTCTGACAATCTCCCTTTCGTCTCTTGTGAAGGTGTGGAAGTTTTTGATGAGCTTGCCGTCGTTGATAAAGCCTTCGACTTGGATCTTAACGCCGTCGCGCAGGCCCCAGCAGTGGACTTCAAGCACCTCGACCTGCCTCTCCACATACAGTTTGTTGTGCTTCCAACGGTCGACGTAGCCTATCCAACGCAACTGGCTGGGTATGCTGACACCCTTGCCCATGTTAGGCCGCATGCGCCGCTCGGTGAAGCGCTGCAGAGCTTTGTGCACCGGCCAGCCCTCTTCGCTGATAAGGTAGCTGCAGCTGGCGGTGCCGGAGCGGCCCTTGCCGGCCTTGCAGTGGACAACAACGACGCGGTCCTTGCTGGCGTGCAGCCAGTTGCGCATGCTGGCCATGATGTTGGGTATCAGGGCAAAGGGCGGGGGATGGTGGTCGGGAAAGGGGTAGTGGTAGACGCGGTTGTAGACCTCCGAGTCTGGATAGCCTGTCCCCTCGGCGCGGAACTCCCATATCGCCCAGTTGTTGCCGTGCTTGGAGTCGAGGAACTTGACGAGCGAGTCGAGCGGATTGCGATATGCGCGCTGGGGGTAGGTGCCGCTGGGGCCTGAGGTAGCAATGACTGGGTGCAGTCATACAATCAGCATGCGACGGCAGAGAAGAGGGCGCTGGGCGATAAGTACTGTTGTCTGTGACATAGCAGAGGTCGAGGCCAGCCTCAGCATGCCGGGCGCGAGGCCCGGCGACGATTTGGCGCAGCAGTGACGCCTAGCACGTGTCAGTCTGGGGGTTGTTGGGGCGTGGCCAGGCATCCGCACCATGGTCAGCGTCGTCTGGTCGGGGAGTTTGTGTTTCTTGCTGCTTTTCCACACACAAGCAATGCCATTCCAACTGCAGTGTGAGCGACATGGCGCAGTCGCGTCGAGTACGTCATCCCTGCCACCGCCCACCAGCTAAGACGGCCAAGCTTCCTGCACCTGAGCCACATGGCCTTTCCCCCTCGCCATTCGCCACCCAACATCATCTCGACCCTCCAGCACCACAAGAGACTCTGTCTGTCTAGATATTTCTCTGTTGTCAGCCACAGCCGCCACAGCCGCCACAGCAGTCACAGACAACCCAGCCAAAACAATGCTGTCAAGTGCTCATGTGATGCATCAGTATGCATGCCCAACGCCCTTTCCCAGCAGTGCTTCTGTATCAACCTTGCTCTTGCAGCACCGAGGCAAGCTGGAGCATGGCCTACGCAGTATTGATACAACCCATGTTCGATTCTTGAACCATCTGTCAGCATGTTTTTCACCCTCTGTCTAATACCGACGTCTGCTTGCCAAGAGCGGCGCCATCTCGGCCTGCAAATCTCCCTTGAGATAGCCTCCGTCGTCCAAAACACTTCTAATCCTTGGATTCGGGACTACGGGACGAGTCGCCGTGTAAGTACAGGAGCCAAGCTACCCTACTTTTGACTATAGACTGTTTCGTGAAATACCTGTGTTCAGGATTCCTTGCCCTAATAGGAGTTTTTGGCCACTTATGCTGCAGGATTGTGATAGTAAGCGACACGACCAGGATACTAGATTCGCTTCTTTCTTGAATTGCTCCTCTTCTCTCCGCCTATAACGAACTCACAATTCACATTTCCTAGATGTGTAACTGCGCGACTCGAGCAGAGCAGGACGAAGGATGTTCGGGACATGTGTTCCAACACGCTTTCCTAAGAGTGGTTAACTAGAACATGACTTGTCGGGTAGGCAAGTCATTATTAGCACCTAGATTCCGCCCTGCCCATGTGCTTCAGCTACCTTCCCCTCTTTAGAAGTCTGACCATCATTTCTTAATACTACAGACATCTACAACTACCTAGTAGATGCCATGAGCGAGGTACAAGCACGACACGGGGCCAGAACACCTGCTTGATCAAGTCAAGTCTCTGCTTGTCGACAACGTGAGAACCGGGTAAACGCCCCGGCATAAACACTTGGCCTGGGGCCCCACATTGAAGCCCAATCAATATTAACAAATGAAATGTCGCATCTTAGATGAAAGAACATTCGACGCTTGTTCTTCCGGTCCGGTCTAGGACACCACGTTCCGTTATCAAAGATTCAAAACAGCGACAGCCCGAGGGCGAGGTTGAGTCTAACACTGCAGCCAATGGAAGGCCAGAAACTGCCCAGGATAGAATGGATCACTTCACAACAACGATCGAAATGTATATTGCGGCTCAAATAGACCTGCAGCATCCATATTGAGGTGGAGATGCGCTCTCTATCACATGGCTGCTAATGGTCCCCACGAATCGCGAAATATCTGGAACATGTATAAATGAGGTGCATCCTGTCTCCAGGGAACACCAAGGACTTCGCCTCTATCCAATAATCAGTCCATCCTGTCCTTCCTTAACAATGGCTTCCTACAAACTCCTTGCCGCTACCCTGCTGGGTCTCGCCGCCGCTCAGTCATTAGGCACTACCCCTGAGGTTCACCCTAAGCTTACAACATGGAAGTGCACCAAGGCTGGCGGATGCAAGCAAAAAAACACCGCAGTTGTTCTTGACTCTGCTACCCATTGGATTCATCAGAAGAACAACTCGGCCCTTGGATGTGGCAACTGGGGAAGTGGCGCTGACAAGACAGCATGCCCGGATGAGAAAACGTGTGCTCAGAACTGCATTATGGAAGGCATCCAAGACTACAAGAACTTTGGTGTATCGACTCAGGGTGGCAGCCTTCGTCTCGATATGTTCAACCCAACCGGCGGGCAGGCAAGTCCAAGGCTCTATCTCCTCGCCGAGGATGAGAAGAACTACGAGATGTTGAAGCTGACTGGCAACGAATTCACTTTCGATGTCGATGTCTCCAAGCTGCCTTGCGGTATGAACGGCGCCTTGTATTTGTCTGAGATGAAGGCAAACGGCGGCCGATCTCAGCTCAACCCCGGCGGTGCTACCTATGGTACTGGTTACTGCGACGCCCAGTGCTTCGTCACACCTTGGGTTGACGGTGTTGTAAGTATAGATTTTCACATTACAAGTAATTGACTGACTGTTCTAGGGCAACATCGATGCCAAGGGTGTTTGCTGCAACGAGATGGATATCTGGGAGGCCAATGCCCGTTCCAACCAGATTGCGCCCCATACATGCTCACAGGCAAGCCTCTTCACCTGCAAGGGCGATGACTGCGGTCCCAAGGGAGTTTGCGACAAGTATGGCTGTGGTGACAACCCGTACAAGCACCGTGGAGACAAGAAGTTCTACGGTCTTGGCCTCAAGGTTGATACCACCAAGCCCTTCAGCGTTGTCACCCAATTCCCTGCCAAGAACGGTGTCCTCCAGGCGATTGTTCGCAAGTACGTCCAGAACGGCGTTGTAATCGAAAACACTATGGTCAACGTCACCATGGACCAGCCCTTCTGCGATAAGCAAGGTGGCGCTGAGCAGTTCAACAAGCTCGGTGGCATCAAGGGTATGGGAGGTGCACTCAGCCGTGGTATGGTTCTTGCCATGTCCATTTGGTGGTCTGAGGGCGACAACATGACTTGGCTTGACTCTGGTGAGTCTGGTCCTTGCAGCGCTACTGAGGGCAACCCCAAGAACATCATCCAGGTTGAGAAGGCTCCTACTGTTACCTTCAGCCAAATCAAGTGGGGTGAGATTGGCTCGACCTTCAAGGCTACTAAGGGACAACACTGGTATGCCTAGAGTTGGTTGCGATCTCAATCCTATATTCCGCTGTAAACACTGAAATAGAGAACACCATATACCATAAATGAATGTTGTCCTGATATTCATGTGAATTGATTATGGGAATGTTGGTTTGACAATGCTGCATGCACATGTTACTGCGGGCTTGCAAGATCAGTGGCCTGGTTCACATGCTATCAAGGATTCGTAAATCATGGTGACTCAAGAGGCTGCGCAAACACAAGTTCAGCAATGAATGCGAGAAGTACGTCTGGCTTGGTAAGCCGTCGAGCTAACAGCGGATCTCTTGAACTATTTCGGTAGACACCACGCCATCTTAAGCTAGCTCGGACATCTGCATCTGACTCAAGAAAAACCTAACCCTCCACACTTCCTGTGAACTCACCGGTAGGAGAAGAGTCAACGACATTGATTTCTTAGCTACGAATAGAAAACCGCCGTGAACGGCGTTCGGTGAGTTACTAGTACGAATCTGGTGCCGGTTGGTGTCGTCGCTTGTGCGACGCTGAAAGGGCGCAAAAAAAATTACAAGGGCGTAAGTGGTTGGAAAAACGTGTGCGCGCGAAACTGTAAGCCGTTGACACGCCCTGCATGTTAGTCATATGGCGTGGGATGAATGGAAGTTATAAGTTGGCCTTAACGCCCGTAGATCTAACCTCATCACAAAAAGCAGCTACACTACAATATTACTACGAGACCTTGCATTGAACTTGATACTCAAACAGCCTACCCAGACACTCATATCATCTGATTACTTTCATATTATTATTTCTAAGATACATCCTCGTCGAATATCTATCAGGAACTATAACACAGCATATACGATGACTTACTCATATCGACCCAACAACAATACCATTACGAAAAAAGACAACATGTCCATGAAGTCGACATCAACGATAGCGTCCACGAAGGCGTTGCTCAAGTCAATTCTCCCGTCAAAAAGGTCCACAAAGGCCTCGGAGACGCGGAGTAAAGCGACGCCAGCGGAGACGACAGAAGCCAAAGCTACACGAGCGGAGGCAACTTACTACGCATTGCGATAATCATTTTAAATCGATTCTGTCCGTAAACAAGACTGCATTGTACGCATTTGAGGGCGTTTGGTAATAATTTCAAACCCACCAAAAGGGGTTGCCATTTTGGCATCAAGGGATGGAAGACTGCAAAAGCTGAATATATTTGTACGCGCTCATCATGCTGGTGAGATACCAGTAACATATGTTGGACGCCTAAGATTGTTCTAAGCTATCAAGATGTAGACTTTTTTGTTGTCCTATTAATATCAATCACATGTTTACTCCAGTGACTCACTCTCAGGATTCGAAAAGAATCATTCGAAGGACACTTCGTGAATGTTTTGCTGCCTTTACGCTCAGTGTTTTCAATCTACTCATACATTCACCGCGCATGGCTACAAACTTGAACTCTCTTACTAGGGGAGTCTAGATATCCACAATCCCGCTGCATCAATCCCTCTCTACGCCCACTTTCAACTGGATCTGCTTAAGAGTTACAGGATTTCGTACGAAACCCGCCACTGCTGGTACTGGAGAAATGGGTGGTCTTATGGATGATGTTCGCTCTAGTTGCAGGTACGTGAAGTTCAGTGTTCTCACAGCTGACCGTTGCAACTACCAGGTTACTGTGAGCCAACTTTTCTTGCGGCCGTAGGCTCTACTGTGCTCTACAAAACCACGTTTTCCGATGAAAAGACTTATCGCAATCTACCTAGTTGTACTTCAAGCCGTTTTTTCGCTGTCGCGTGTGGAGACCTTTTGCATTTCTATTGTCTCTGCGATGGTTTACCTAGTTAATACCCACGAATTATTGCTAACTGCTTTTTAGTCGTCTCCGTCCTATCATACATAGCAACGAGACCGAGGATAGTGGCAATATAGGCTTAGACACGCCTCGCTCAAAGTCTAACAAAAATACAAAAGATTTTAATCAGGTTCCGTATACCATTGATTCGGAAGAAGAGGATGTGTCAGAGGTTGCTCGTCATCAATCCCAGGTAAGAAAGAAAATAGCTACTCAAACGGCTACTTGCCTCTCTCACCCTGATGCCATCTACGGCGCCAATGGTAAGTCTAAAATCCTTGAACTATATAATACACAAAGCTGACACTACTCTCGAAGATGCAGACTTGGAACCAGCCTATAACTGCGCCAACTCCTTAGGACTATTCGTAGGCGAAGACGAAGAGCCTCTTACAGTTAGTGGAAAAACTGTACTTAACCGCCGTGAAAACATACTGCATAAATTGCCCTACATGGACGGACTCAAGCGCGCCCGCAACATCAAAGCTGAGATTGTCAACAACATCTCCGTGCTCAAGCCGCTCGATCAGCTGACCAGCAAGCGGCCCAATTTCGATGAAGACCCCGAGAACAAGCTGATCATGTCTCTTCGCAACGAGGAAAAGAAGAACTGGGGCAGCATTGCTGAGATCCTCAACGAGGAGCGCCGCAAGCGAGGCGAAGCTGCAAATTTCACTGACACCACCGTCTACAGCCGTTATGTGCGCACCACCGTGAAACAAACTACTCCCATCTGCGAGATCGGCTTCAACTCCAAGGACTACATCCATCTACGCCACCCAGGCAACGACACAAACATGGTCAGCAGAGCTGGCAAGAAGCGCGTCAAGGACTACGAGAACGCAAAGGAGTTGGCAGTCAATATGCGCAAGGTGATCAAAAATGAGGATGGGACGGGCCCCACCGATTTGGAGACGGCGGAGAAGTCAGAGCAGCTTATGCAGGCTGTGGCCAAGGTCGAGCGCAACTTTTGGGTCTTGGTGGCAGATGAGATGGAGCGGGCGACGACAAAGTATTATGCGCCTGATGCGCTGGCTAATCGCTTTCATGCTATCTGAATTCATTGCAAGATGGTAACTGGTTGAGTGACTACGCTAACTCTGGCAGATATGAGTGGCAGCCCTCATCGTCTGTTGAGGGCATGGCTTGAAGAGCTGGAACGCTAATCGAGGAATGCTCGAGAGTCATCTTTGCTACTTTTAAGCGCGAAGGACTTTCATACATTTAAAGACTCGTCGGCGACTGTGAAGTGATCTAGGTTTTGCTCTAGGGATTTATCCGAGTTGGTAGCTAGATAGTAGTCTATCACGCCTTTTTTGGTGTGCATAGCGACCCATAACATGGCATACCATAATGTGTTCCTAGAACATTGCCTCGATCTCATCGTTTTCCCTGTGTCTTTTCCACTTCATTACAATTAACTCGTATTGTCTAGGAACTTGAGATGCTTGTCTGTCCTACATTTACACACGACATATTATCTGTTGCATTGCATTTTTGTAAGTTCCACTCAAGGGAACAAATATTCCTTCATTTTCATATCTATATCATCTCTCAGGATTCATTGCAGAGCTTCAAGGGCGCTTGGTCTGGGCTGATCTTGTTTGATTCATTCGGCCATATATCTCCACATGCATTTAATCCGAGCCCACCAGTTTTGAATCTTCTTCTAGAACTTTGAATAATGCGCGCAAAGTGAAGCGGAGTAGATATATTTGTTTCCATTCACTTTGAGTAATGATAATCTCGGTACCTTGTTTGCACAATAATTCTGATTTATTGTTTTGTCGCATTTGTAGATGGATTGGTCCTGAGGTTGGGGCATGTTCTGGGCCATTATCAGCAGTATTAAAGCCGTCATTTTCCTTGGAGTTTTCCCAGAACAGATGACCTGAAGTGTCGGGACAGATGGTTCCAAGACAGAACGCAACGCCCTTTTTCCGTGTCCAGGAAAAGGGAACCCAATTGGAACAGAATAGGCACACGGCAGAATTCAAAACACAAGCATACAAGTGCAATTCAGCGAAAGGTGCTTCGCAAACGTTTTCCTTGGTTGGCGGAATTTCTCAGGGCGCTAGGGCATGTGATACGATTGCTGTTGAACATAAGCAAACTGAGCTCTCCCGGATGCGTAACACTTGGTGTAATAACTGTTCCTCTGGAATGTTGTAGTCAACACCAAGCGCTTTTGCATCCTTTGAAAGAGCTAGAAGGGAGTAAATGCAGTCGCGCTGAATCGCACATTTCTTGTTGCGGAAACGGTGCAGCAAGTTAATGATGCCCCAGTCTTCCAGTCCTGTATAGGTTTCCACAGTCCTTGTGCGTTCCACCCTCGTCCGTTTTTGCAAAAGAACGTCGATAATGCTTTCGAATGGACTCTCCTTGGAATATGTGACCGCAATCCGCGCAGTCCGTTGTATCAGGGCTCCCTGGATAAGTGGCTGGTGCGGCGATAAGCGAACCAATCAACAGATTTCAGGTACATCGGAATCTATCGACAAACCAGTGCGCACGATCACATGAATAACGGCTATCAAAGCTGCAGTGGCTCATAACGCCATGAGTTGAACTGCGAGGGGCCGGACCACAAGAACAAAGATATCGGATCTCCACTCTCCGCGCCGAGAGACTTGAGCAAACTGGGCAGAGATGAGTATAAAAACCAGAGAAAACAGAGATATACAGGACAATCAATCAATCACTTTTATCAATCAAGCCATAGGTGATAATCGTGAAATAGGCCTTTTTTGAAACCAGCATATCCATCACTATCAAGGCCCACCTCTGGCTATTACGAAAAATCCTTTTTATCAACCCCCAGTATCGATCAATAAATCCAAACCCTAAATCCAACAGTATTACACGAACATGTGCATTACGCGCACAGACACTTTAATCAGTTCCTAATTACTCCTAAGCTTGAATTCCACAATACTATATATATGATCTCGCCTAAATTCTAAAATACCCTTGCCTAAAACGTTCCACTAGATATAAAGCCGCTGAGGAAATGCTCTACCGCCTGTTCACTGGAAACATAAATAACCTCGTGTTGGTTCGTGAAGCCGTTGAATTGAGTTGAGGTGGAATTTGTATATGCTGACGAGAGTTACAAGGTCGATTCCGACTCTTAGGGGTTTAGAGAAGCACAGTTGCCAACAAGCAAGCATTTGCAAGTATTTGATTAGTAAACAAACCACGAAATGGTCTGTGACAGTGGTACGTCCCTACGGGAGGCACGTTCACTAAGTAAATACTTGCTTGTTGGCAACTATGTAGAGAAGACTCACCTCCCATATTCTTGTACTTCAGCCAGTCGTCGATGTAGACCTCGGAATCGAATATCGCTTCCCGAGCCACGCAGTCGATCCCATCACATGTTGGGCCCCAAATCGAGTATTTGGCTTTGCCCGCCTGCCTGGTTTGGGCATAGCACTCCGCCACGGGGAGCAAAGATGGTTGGACGATCTCTTTCTCCAACAGCACGTTCATAAAGTTGCCGTAAATTCCGTCGTTCTGGTAGATCATACTGTGCGAAGTGGGCCCCGTCTGCCGTCTGGCAATGACTTTGGTGGCAAGCGTGTAAGCATCGCGAGCGAAGAAGCGGCCCGGCTCGGCAATAACTCGTACTTGGCCATGTTTGGGGAGCTCGCGGTCCATCCAGCGACGAATGACTCCCGCCATGATTTCAAAGTTATCGCTCTGAAAGCCGCCGCCGACATCTAACAGGGTTGGGGCGAAGCCTACGGCCCTGGCCTTGCCCAAGACATCTCCTGCATGGGCTAAGGCCCGTTCCAGCGCCTGCGGGTCCCGCGCACCGGTTCCTGCCAGCACAATCAACAATCTGAGTTGCTGTGGCACTCTGAACTTGGCTTACCCACGTGGAAGCTCACGCCAACCACATTCAGGCCCAGGTACGCCGCGCGCCTGAGCAGGGCGGCGGTCGCATGGCGATGGGCGCCAAACTTATCGCCGAAGGTGACTAGCGCGGTGCTATCGTGCGCATATATGCGGAGCAGCAGGTCAGCCTGGGGCATCGCCGTCCTGATCTTGTTGAGCTCGTCGGCGTTGTCGAATGTCATCCTGTTTATGCCAGCCTCTCGCGCGAACCGGATCGACGCCGGGGACTTACACGGATTGGCAAACAGGATGCGGGATGGATCGATCCCCGCCTCGAGCACGGCTCGCATCTCTCCCGCCGACGCACAGTCAAATCCAGTGCCGAGCGCGGCTAGGAGCCTCACTAGCATCGGATCTGGGTTGCATTTGACGGCTATAGATATGTCTTATTTTCAATAATCACTCCGTTACGAGAAACGATTCGGCCTACCGTAGAAAGGAAAAACTCCTGGCAGGCATTTCTGCCACGTTCGATGTTGGCGGAGGACTTGCCCCAAATCGGCAATGAAGAAGGCATCGTCGCCGTTATCGCAGTGATGGTCTTGGTCAGCTCTGGAAATGCGACGATGGATTACTTCGTCTATCAGCTGGTCGGAGCTCCGAGGCCCTCGAGCGCAAGCAATGGAGACCGAACCCTCCGTGGCTACTTCGTACCCTATGAGCTTCATCATATCCACACAGCTGTAAGATTTCTGGTCATTGATGCCGACTAAAATACTGACAAAGATACATATATATCCCTAAATTGTTGGTTATTCATTGCTGTTTAGTCTCGGTGAAACTCTCCGTATGGGCATCCAATAATAAGACTTAATACAAACCTAAGACAAAAAGAGGACTGTCGGAAGCTATATAAGTGAAGCGCTGAGGTATGTTGGGGAATTGTGTTAGCGCATCTTCGGCCAATAGATCGTTGCGGGGGAGCGGTTAAGCAACGGCTAAGCAACGATTAAGCAATGCGGCAAAGCTTATTCGCACATAAAACATATGTATGAAATATCCTCTGGCTGCCGTAGCACTGAAACGAAACATTATCTGAATGCAAACTTAGTCAGGTTTACGAGCACATACAACAGTACAGTCAAGCAGGAGGTACTATGGCGGGAAATATAAATCATGACATTGAACGAGTGACTATGTAACGCAACTGAAGCAAGTGCACAGCATCCACTCGTGGATTCGCTGTACGTAACGCAGTAATCCCGCCACCTATCGGGGGTACATAACAAACTTTAACCTAAATCACCTTGCGATCGTCGTAGAGCTTTTGCAATATGTGGAGGGCCGCGTAATCTGTGTGCTTGTCGCTACTCTTGGAAATAATCAGGCCATTATTGATATTAAGCGGGTGACTATATAACGCAACTGAAAAAATTGTACAGTATTCGCTTATAGATTCGTAGTAGGTAACGTAGTGAATCCTACTGCCTATTAGGGGGATATAATAAACTTTAACCTACTTTACCTTGTGATTATAGTAGAGCTTTTGCAATATAAGGAGCGCCGCGGAATCTATATGCTTGTCGCTACACTTAGAAATAATCAGGTTACTATTAAACGAGTGACTATATAACGCAACTAAGGCAAGTGCACAGTATTCGCTCATGGATTCGCAGTAGGGACCTGCTGGGTGACGCAGTGGATCCCGCCGCCTGTCAGGGGGATATAATGAACCTTGACCTGCTTCACCTTACGATCGTAGTAGAGATTTTGCAATGTGCGGAGGGCCGCGGCATCCGTATGCTCGTCGCCGAACTTGGGGATGATCAGGCCACCATTGACATGATAATAGTTGACATACGATAGATCCATCTCGTCTCCATCGCTCTCCAGGAGAGGTCTGCCGTCTCGGGAGGGGGCGGCCTCGTGGATCTCGTGGATTTGCAACGTACGTCCTCGGGCATCCGTCTCGCGGGACAAAATATCATAGGCCTCGTTGGAGATGTCGGTCCATACTTGGCGCATGCTGGGGTGTGGACGTGCGAGCACGACGACGCCAGGGCGCACGAAACGCGCAATGGAATCGGGGTGAGCGTCTGTGATGTCGACGCCCGCTCGACCTGGGATCCAGATAACCTTTTCGAGACCTAGAACTCGCTTCAGCTCACCCTCAATCTCGGCACGGGTCCATCCCGGGTTACGGTGCTGACAAACCACAGAGCTTTCTGTAATGATTAGTGTGCCATCTCCATCGCCGACCAGCGCACCTCCCTCGAGCTCCAGTCTCGAATCAAGACATAGCGTACGGCTGGGATAGACGTCAGCATTAATGACGCGTTTGGCAAACTGGCCGCTCATCCCGAGCTTATCCGCGTCAAGAACGGGCCAGATAGAACCCCAGGTCGTGCCAGGCGCTGGTGGCTTGTTACCCCATTCGTTGAAGTGGAAATCGAAGGCAAGGCGTTGGCCTGGCTGGGCGGGGTCACGCACATAAATGGGTCCCACATCCCGGACCCAAGGATGTACCATAGGTAAGGGGATGATGACGACGTTTTTGTTGTTGGGACTGCGACTTTCAAGAAGAGACCGGGCCGTTTCAACTTCGTCTGGATGGACATAGAGGCGGACAGGTTCGAACTCGGAAATTGCCTCAGCAAGGTCGATAATCTCACTGCGAGCCCCATTGATGAAGTTGCGAGGGAGTGAATCTCTCCAAGGGAAGCCTAAGATGGTGGCCTCATGTTTGTCGCTCTCTGCGGGGAAGAAGTAGCGGCTGGTGTGTTCAATGGACAAGGCTCCGCGTTTGCCAATTTTTTCAGTGGACAAAGTCTCCTGCCCTGTTGCGTGAAGCATAGTTTGGTCTTTGATTCTCGATGGCAGATAATATTCCAAGTACTCGCTACAAAGAAAAGAGTATCCACGAGGGTAACAAGGCGACTTAGCCGGAATTTGTAGTCACGACCGCGCGATTAAATGCAACAGCTATCTACTATTAGTAAGGACAGCTGGAGAATAGCGGTGTGCCTGAATGGAGAAAGGATAGTGAACTTAAGAGGAACAGGGATATTTGGTATTAACTTCTATGAACTAGGCCGAAATATTGTAATTGCCAATCGCCGCAAGGACCCATTTCAGCTTCTATATGGGATTACACAAATCTTGTACTATTTCGTATAGAAGGCAATGTACTCAGTTTCTTTTCTTCCACTAATTTGACGCCTTCATTTTCCTATAAAGCCCTTACTATTGTATCCAAACCATACTAATTGCTCCGAATGAACGCTATAATCTAGTAAATGCTGGTGAAGGGGAGTTTTGCTAGTTGTACGCAGCTGCACAGCGAGGACCCCCACAGGCGCATGAACAACGTACAATATTTCGGGCCTATACCACAATGCGGGAACAGAATCTCCGAAGAGATTCCTTTCTAGGAGGCAAGAATAAGAGGGCGCAGCCTCCCGGCGATATAGCGGAACGGCATCCAGCCTGGGCCGCACCCTGGCATCAATAGAAACCGAGGGTTAGGGTGACCCCTAGAGTTTGAAAAACATATTCTCGGGCCGTGTGGCTTCACGTTACATTGCTAAACGTACGTATAAATTGCTTATGATCCTGGACCTATCATATATTCAGTAAATTAACTAGTGTTGATGACCCAATACATCACCTACACCGATCGAAAAGTCTGACCTTCATGAATCTTTTCTTTTCTTTCTCCTTATACTCAATCCTCATTCTCAGTCGCATTAACACCGAAGGCTTACCCCAGTGAACAGCCTTTAATGTCAAATTCCAAGTCTATCTCCCATCTTCTACAATTAATGATGGAAATTCTGAGTATGGTTAGTCCAGAAGACAGGGGACACGAGTTACAAAAGCTGCCCCCTTTCTTTAAGCTTCGTTCAGCAAGAAGCTTCGTTGTATTTGTGATTGCATTTTCAGGATTCGTGGTTAGTTTTTATTTCCTTTAAGTGTTTCTGCCCAGTAAGCAGTAGGCGCTGATACCAGTGTGATAGGATTACATTCTATACAGCTTAGTATATCTTTATGTGACACAATAATCAGGCTCAACTATCTGACGCCATACGTTTGCAGGTTGTACCTATTTTACCAAATGCTCTCCAAGCAAGAGCAGGCGTGACTCCGGACAAAAGTGTGTACTGTTCTCCAGACCAGGGAATATACTCCTACTGATAGCTCTATAACATTAGCCCAATATTGGGTTTCGGTATTCCTGGTTATTGAGCCCGCAGCCGTCGTAGTCACGTCGCCCTTATTCGGCTACCTTGTGGACCTGACTTGGTACCGTATTCTACACTACTGGACTGGATTGGCAGTATTGGCAGCTGCTACTGCTATACTGACCATAGCGCATTCGATGGCTTTGTTCCTCACAGGGCGACTCTTACAAGGTGTAGCGACGGCGATGCTAGGTGCAATTGGAAAAGCTATCCTTATTGACGCAGTGCCCATAAACCAGCTGGGCTATTATGCTGGGTACACTAGCGCAGCTGAGAGTTTGGGCTTTGCGATAGGTCCAGTTATTGGTGGCCCTCTGTATTCCGCGAAAGGCTATAATGCCGTAATGGACCTTGCATTTGGTTTCATCGCCGCTGACTTTATCCTGCGAATGCTTTTGATCGAGCCGAGAAGAGCGTCAGATATCTTCCAAAGACTGACCCGCAGACGGGATGCTGAACTTCAGCCTGCACAACAAAATCATGGCTCTGCCATACGCACCCGTAATGAGCATTCGGAATCCACCAGTCCCCCACCATCGAATAGAGGAAAGTGGGCAATTTTCAGGATTCTTAGCAATTTACGCTTTCCACTTGCCCTCTGGGCCTTCCTTGTCCACGGTTTGGTGTTTACAACCTTCGATGCAGTAATGCCCCCCGTTTTCTCCTAACGGGAAGATTCGCAACTCGGTGATCCTGACTAATTCTACTCCAGATATTACCCAAGTACGTGGAGGACATGTTTCACTGGACTTCTCTCGGGGCCGGCCTCGTACTTCTACCTAGTGCTCTTCCGGCATTTGTAGAACCAGTATTTGGCTGGCTGACCGATGAGTTTGGCGTGCGCACGATAGCTGTTACGGGGTTCACACTCCTGATACCATCTGTAACCAGCCTGTTGTTCGTGGTACATGACAGTTTGAAAGATAAAGTCGTACTCTGCATACTCCTGTTCTTTGTGGGGCTTTTCACTGATCTCTCCGAACCGGCGTGTATTGTAGAAGGTGCAGCGATTCTTCAACAAATTGAAAGACAAGAGCCGGGTGCGTTCGGTAATAACGGAGCCGCTGCTCGTGCCTTTTCTCTCCAGACATTGGCCTTCTATACGGGTGCCGTTATTGGTCCCTTCTGGGGTGGGTTGATCATAAATGATAAGGGGTGGAAGACAGTGTGCTGGTCGCTTGGTTTGGTTGCCGCTGTTACGGCTACTGGCATGTTATGGCTCGGGGACCGATGGGGCCCGCTGGAAGAGGACGATGAGCAATTAGTAGCCTAAACGTATCAAGCGCACTGTTAGCAGCTATCAAAGGGGGTCTCGAAAAAGCTGGGGATCATTCTCATCGCATGGCTCGTAGTATATTTCATCTTCAGGGGACCAACAATATACTATAAGTAATTTTATCTTAGTCTAGGGGGCTTATAACAACATAAAACTACTAGTTGATTTATGCGTACGTATAAGCGCAGCGACCTTAATACCTATAGACATCTACTGTTTCGGCAGAGCTCCTAAGCTAGCCGACAGGGTTTCGAGCCACCCGGGGTTTCGAGCCACCCCTCAGAAATCGGCCACCCATCTGAAAATCGTGTTATCTCAACAACCACCCTACCAAAATAGACAACTGTGAAGAATCTATACAAGCAGCTATCTACGATCTTAATACTAGTGTTTTTTTAAGTCAAAGAGCTGCTGCAAAAGCGTACAAGATCCCTTAAGCCACGCTTTCTGCGCGTATACACGGTATATAGAGCAGCCAAACTAGCTACATATACTAGTAGCGATTAATTCTAGAGCAAGAAGAGTTTCTTGTACAATAGATCCTTAAAAAAGACGCACGCGCCTTTCCTCCCTTACACGTTCGTGCTCAAGAAATAACGTGGTTTACAAGCGAGCCGCCATTACAAGCGAGCCGCCACCCCAAAACAACACCAAAAAAGTTAAAAAAAACAGCCTTTTGAATCTTAGCAACAGCTCTATAAAACAAACTAAAAATTTCATGTCAACTTTGTATGCCTATCTTAAGACTAAAACTATAGTTTGAAAAGAATATATTAAGTGGTTTTTGAGATGAAGTAAGATAATTAATAAATCAAAAAATTAGGGGCTAAAATAATATAACGTGAAAGATCAGTGAGCCGGTCACTTTTTCTTGGCATTAACTTTCTATCTTCACTTCTTAATAACTTCTCTACTACGTCGGCTAAAGGGACAAATATAATATCATTTAAAAGCTATAAGATAGGGCTTTTAAAAGATATATAAATTACCTAAATAAGCCTAGTATAAGGGAAGTTATTAAGCATAAAATGTTTAGTGTTCTTGTTAAAAGGTAGCTAGAAGACAATAGTACTTGCCGTAGGCTACAGGAGATAGTAAAGGGATAACAGATAGTATTTAATAGTACTACTAGTATCTAAGAGAGAATAATACTTACTTTACTCTCTTTACAAGTATTAAGCCTTTTATACGCCTATATAGCGCACTAGCCCTACTTTAGATTATAACTATATAATATTATAATCTTTAGTATATTAGCTCTACCCCTAACTTGTACTAGAGTTTACAAGAGTCTTAAGTGTTTAACAAACCCTCGTTATAGAGCCTCCTCCTCTAGCTAGTATCTTTACTAGCTCTTTAAAGTACAACCTTAATAAAAACCCTAAACCTTTAGGAAAACAAAGAAAAGAGTGTTTACGTACCTTACGCGCTATACCTACGTATTAAGTGTATTATAGTTATTATACTTGTATATAATATTCTATTTATATTTTAATAATAAGTAAAAGATTATTACTTATATAATTGCGTTTATTCTTAGTAGACCCTATATAAAAAATATTTTTCTTTTGTAATTATTTTACTTATCTTCTTATTAACCCTAGCGTATACTTAACGTATACGTAGTATACGTTTAGTAATTATTACTATAGTTTACTATCCTTACCTAAAGTTTATTAAGAAAAGTAACGTCTATTAAGCCTAGCCTTTTAAGTAGAGCGTAGACGCTAAGCGCGCTAACTATAATACTTTATATACTACTTACTTATACTACGCTTAAAGTATTATTAACTAAAAAGAAGTATATAACAAGCTAAAAGAACGTTGCTATTAGTATTATTCTTCTAGTAATTATAGTAGCTACGCCTTAGTAACTATAATATATACTCTTTGTATACGCTTTAACTAATATAAATAAGTACTTCCTATACTTAATAGGCGCGTTAATTATCTTTATAAGCTTTGTAATACGTATAATACTACTATATCTAATACTAGCGCTCCTAAGACTAACTTAGAAGTATACTATACTAGCGTTAAGCTTACTTATACTTAGTATACCTTTAACTTAGAGCTATTAAACTATAGGCGCCTTACTACTTATAGTAGTACTCCTTTAAGAGTACTTACTTAAACGCTTATAACTACGCCTTAATTTTTAGAGCTTATTTTAACTAAGTAGTGTACTCTTATAGCTTAGTAGAAGGGTTTAGTTAAAGTATTAATAGAGATTTTAGGCTATCTTTACTCTATTATATATTTATCTATACTACGCCTATATAGTATATACTAACTACTTTTTAAGCTTACTATAGTAACTCTTCTATAAAATAAGCTAATAATAATAATAATAATAATAATAATAATAATAATAAAGATAGTAATAAGGAAGAAAAAGAAGAAAAAGAAGAAAAGAGAGAAGAAAAGGTAGTAGAGGAAGAAGAGGTAAAAGAAGAAGAAAAAGAAAAAAAAAAGAAGAAGAAAATAAAGTAGAGAGTTAAAACGTTCTACTTTTAAAAAATAGGTAAGACGTATATAGAAAGTAGTTTAGGCTTATCTAATAAGTAGAGAAGAAATAGTTTATAGTATAATTATTTATTTTTTATATATATAGATACCTAGCTATAGAGTTAAAAGTTAGATTACGTAGTTTACTCTATAAGTATATTTTAAGTATATAAATTATATTTTCTATATATATTTTAATTATAAAGCGCTTTAAGCTAAATTAAAATCTTTAAGTAGTTTATCTATATCTTTAAAATCTAAAGTAAGAGTCTATATATCTTAGGATTTATTATATCCTTTCTATCTAAGAAGATACTCTAGTTATCCTTTTTTTTACATTTCTTTAGGATTCTTTTAACTTCTTATACTTTTTCTCTTTCTTCTATTACTTTAAGTAGCTAGGTATTATCTTTTATACCTAATTAAGATTTTTATTTCTTAAAGAAAGAAATATAAAATACGTTGTAAATATAATAGTAAGGTAGTAGTAGTAAGTAGTATACTTACGTTCTTACTATATCTTATACTTAAAATAGTCTAATAAACTTATCTAATAGCTTCTTATATAGTTAGTAAGTAAAGCTTAAGTTCTTTATACTTAGTAAGACTAGCTCTTCTTTTCTAAAGACTTCTAGTTTATATTTATTATTATAGTACTATACTTAATATACTTATACTTTCTATAGAAACTCTATAAGTATTACTTATATACTATATATACGCTTTACTCTTTAAATAGTGTCTAGTACTTCTCTTTTTAGCTTACTATCTTTAAGTAAGTATATAAAAATTAGGTATTTACTTAGTATAGTATAAAAAGGTATTATCTTTATTTCTTTATAAATTAAGTTATTATATATAAATTATACTATTTTTAGTAAAGTAACTTAATTGTCTTAATTCTTTATTATAAAGATTCTTAAATACTATTCTAGAGTCTAATTTTATTATTTAGTTTACTTATTAGTCTATAAGTAAAAAGCTATACTTAGCTTACGCTTTATATAATAGGTATACTAGGGTTAACTACCTAATAACCTATTAAGGTGTTAGTAGATTAAGAAGTAATATTAGGAGTTTATATAGTAATTAGTAATAACTATAAATAATAGTTAATTTGTATATATAATATTAAGTATTAGTGTTCTAGGTTAGAGATTAGATTACTAATACTATCCTAATAATACGTATTATTACTAACTATATACTTATTTATAGATTACTTTAATCTATTATACGTATTTATAGATTACTTCTATATATCTATATTATAATTTACTTCTTACTTTATATTACTACCCTACTTATCTTATACTTTGTTAGTACTTATATTAGGACTAATTAGTTCTATTTTGTTTATTCCTATTATACTTATAATACTATCTCTTCTTCTAGATAGGTTTTTATTCTCCTAAACTAAAGCTAAAGTTATTAATCCTATTTCTTTATTAATATAGAGTTCTTTATCCTCTTCTATACCTACTAAGTCTACCCTTTATTATCTTTAATTAGCTAATCGTGTATTACGTTATAGTATTATAATATTTCTTTATTCTTATTATAAGTCTTTAAATTCTCTATTAACTTATTTTTCTTTAAAATATAGTAAGGCTTATAAGGCGTATATTTATACTAATACTTATTTATCTTATAACTTATTAAGTATATTACTAGTAGAGTATAGGTTAAAAATACTTATTTATACGTCTATACTTATTTATAATAGAGAAAGCTATTAACTATACTTAAGAAAAACTATTATTATAGATTATAGAAGCTAAAAAGAAACGTAATTATATTCTAAGTATATAGGTAAAAAACTATACTTATTTAGTTTATCTTTATAAGGTAAAAGCCTTAAATAATAAAAAATCTATTATATAAGCTACTTTCTTAGAAGCTAAGTAAGATTTTAAGAACGTAGTAAGGGCTAATCTAGCTCCTATTATCTTAAGTAGTTCTATCTCCTTTCTATCTAGTAGTAGTATTATTAGTTATCTTAGCTTACTATTAGGTAGTCTAGAGGGTTTTAACTTTAGAACTCCTTTAGTTTCTTAAAGTAGTTAAGGTTATTTTCTAGTTCCTATATATCTTCCTATAGTTACCTTTTTTTATTAGTTCCTATCTATTTTACTAAATAGTAGTTTCTACTATTATAAAACTAATATACTAAGATTTCTTTAACTTTTTATTTTTTTTATTCTCTATATATATCTACTTTATATACTAGTAGTTCTATATTTTATAGTACTATTTTAAGTAGCGCTATATAGAAAGTTAAGTATATCTTTATTTTACTTAGTAGCTTTATTTTAAATATAACTAGTGTAATTTCTTTCTTAATCTTATATAGTCTAATTTTTACGTAATCTAGTTTTAAACTAGATTATTTACTTTTAATATTCTTTTATACTAACTATACTTTTTTTCTCTTTTTAAATTAAGGTCTCTTTTTATACTTTCTATTATAATACTTTACTATTTAATTATATAGGAATTCTATATCCTATCTTAACTAATTATATATTTCTTTTATTCTATTTATAAAGTTTTCTCCTCTTAGAGTCTAAGATTCTATATTTCTTAGTATCTAATATATATTAGGGTTAATCTATAGTTTATAAAGAAGAGTAATACTCTTATTTATTATAGGCTTACTAGAGTTAACTTCCTAATAGCCTAAAGAGTATTAGTAGATTAAGAGGTAATATTAAAAGTTTATATTATAATCTACAATAGGCTATAAATAATAGAAGATATTTTATAACTATCTTATAATATTACTTATAGTTAATAATTAAATTACTAATACTATCCTAATAATAGGTATTTACTACTAACTATATACCTACGTTTCTTAGCTAGCTTTATACTTTGTATTTACTAAGATTATAAATTATAAATCTATTACATACTTAACTTTATACTTTGTATTTACTAAGATTGTAAATTATAAATCTATTACGTATCTCTATTATAGTTAGTTTCTTAGCTAAGTTTATTACCCTATAAGTTATACGTACTTTTATTATCTATAGTAGGGCTAACTAGTTTAAATTAGTCTTCTATTATTATAGCTATAACACTATTCTCTTCTTTAGGTAGGTTTTTATTTCTCTACCCTAGGCCTAAGGTTATTAGTCTAGTTTCTTTGTTTATTTCTAATTCCTTATTATTCTCTATATCTTCTTATTCTAATCGTAATAAACTTCTTCTTATTACTTATATTACTTGTAATAGAGTTAAAATATTTCTTTACGCTTATTATACTCGCCTAAAGCTTACTTATCTTATTTCTTTAAAAGATAGTAAATATTATAGTAAATATATCTTTACTAATATCTAATATAAATATACTCTTTTAGGTATTTCTCTTATAGAGTATAAGTATTTAATTTCTATATAGTCTCTTCTTACTAAGTTATATAAGGCAAGCTATTAACTAGGCTTAAGAGATACTATTATTATAGCTTACTACTACTAAAGCTAAGTATAAGCTAACTCTTTATAAGCTAGTAGATCTTTATTCTTATATTAAGCGTTTTTATAAAATAAAGGCCTATAATAACGCTAAATTATCTAAATAGTTTTATACTTTAGAGGCTAAGATAGACTTTAAGGAAGCTATAAAGGCTACTCTAGCTCCTATTATATTAGACGTTCTTAACGTCTCTCTATTTATTATTAGTAGTACTAATTTTCTTAGTTTACTATAAGGCGCTCTAGAGGGTTTTAACTTTAGAACTTCTCTAGTTTCTTAAAGTAGTTAAGGTTATCTTCTAGTTCTTATATATTTTCTTATAGTTCTCCTTTTTTATTTATACCTATCTATTTTACTAGGTAGTAGTTTCTACTATTATAGAACTAGTATACTAAGATTTCTTTAACTTCTTATTCTTCTTATTCTTTATATATATCTACTTTATATACTAGTAGTTCTATATTTTATAGTACTATCTTAAGTAGTACTATATAAAAGGTTAAGTATATCCTTATCTTATTTAGTAGCTTTAATTTAAATATAACTAGCGTAACTTCTTTCTTAATTTTATATAGTCTTATCTTAATATAGTCTAATTTTAAACTTAGTTTCTTACTCTTAATATTTTTTTATATTAACTATACTTTTTCTCTTTTTCTAAATTAGAGTCTCTCTTTATATTTCTTGTTATAGTACTTTACTATATAATTATATAGGAATTCTATATCCTATCTTAGTTAATTATATATTTCTTTTATTCTATTTATAAAGTTTTCTCTTCTTAGAGTCTAAGATTCTATATTTTTTAGCGTTTAATATATATTAGGATTAAATCTATAGTTTATAAAGAAAAGTAATACTTTTATTACTATATTCTTTGCACTATTATATACTAACTATACTATAGGTAGTAACTATACCTAATTATTCTAGTTGTAGTTAAAGTAGTATCTTAAGTATTATTCTACTATCTAATTTATTCGTTCTAATTATCTATCTATTTATAGATAATATACTATCGATATAGTATATTATACTCCTAATTATACTATTATTGTTTTCTATAGTTTTAATATAAATTATACGTCTCTATCTATAATAATTTTATCTAGAGTACTATATTAGCTAATTATAGTTCCTAGAACCTAGTATATAGTAACTTCTATCCTACTTTTCTCTTTATATAGTCTAAAGTATATATACTTTATAAGTTTATCTACTATTATAAGTATTCTATTATACTCTACTCCTAATATTAAGTCTTTTAACTTAGGTAACTTTATAATAAAGTCTATTGTTATTATTCTTTATAGTTTTTCTAGTACTTTAACTAGTTATAGTATACTATATAGTATATATCTATTATACTTATTTTTATAGTAATCTATATAATCTTGTAGTACTTCTTTTACTAGTTATCTTACTCTTAGGATATAGTAGTCTCTTAGGAGCCTATTTAGAGTTTTCTTAATTTCTTAGTATCTATATACTAGTAGCTTATAGAATTGTTATATAAATTCTCTCTAGATTTTTCCTAGAATATATATTCTTCTATAGGCTTATATAAATCCTTTTTAGATTTCTAGTTTTTTTATTTCTTTAGATACATCTTGCGTTATTTTCTAAATCTATTTATCTAGCTTACTACTTATTCTTTTAAGTGTAGTAGCTATCTTAGGTATATTTAAGACTAAATATCCTTCCTTATTCTTAACTAGAACTATACTAGTAGCGCTTACTTTTTCTTATAAGTCTAATCTTCTACTAAGAGTATTTATAAATTAGTTGTCTTTCTCTTTTATATATATAATTTCTATATTAAATATTAATAGGAATTCTTACTATCTTATATATTATTATAATAGTTCTTTATTTAGTATAAATCTTATAAGATTCTTATAGTCTATATAGACCTTTATTTAATATTTTACTCTTTATAAGTATACTCTCTATTATTTAAATACTTTATAGATTACTAGTATTTCTTTATTATAGATTAGGTAATTAAGTTCTACTATTTTTATCTTCTTAGAGAAGTATTTAACTAAGTATTCTTTTTTAGTTTTTAGGTCTTTCTATATTAGTGCTATTCTATAGACTAAGTTAGATACGTCTATTTTTACTATTACTAGTAGGTCTAGGTTATATATTCTAATAACTAGGTTTTCTATAAACTTCTTTTTAATCTTATTAAATACTTTATTATATTCCTTTATCTATTTAAATAGTATGTCTTTTTTTATAAGCTTTATTATTAGTTCTATATTTTTAGACTATCTTACTATTAACTTTCTATAAAAGTTAGCTAGGCTATAAAATTATTGTACCTCTTTTAGGTTCTTAGGTATTAGCTATTCGTTAATTAATCTAATCTTTTCTAAGTTAATCCTAATTTTTCCTAGTTTAATAATAAATCTAAGGAAGTCTGTTTTTTTTAAATAGAACTTATATTTTCTTATCTTAAGAAATAATTTACTTTCTACTAGTTTCTCTAGTACTTTATATATATATTATACGTGTTCTTCCTCTATTTCTAAGAATATAAAGATATTATCTAAGTATATAAA